>JXSR01S028834.1:12912-24058 GCA_000969725.1 Ophiothrix spiculata
CCTAGCTATAATCAACCAGAAAGAATGTTTTGTATTCGCATACAACCAAGTCCCAGATATCTCATGGTACTCCGGTACTATGGTCAAATAATATATGACGGAGTCTAGCAATAATCAATCAGAAAGCATGTCTTTATTCACATACAACCAAGTCTCGGATAACAAAAATTACCATAGCCAAGTAATACATGACTGTGTGTAGTAATAATTATTCAGAAAGTGTGGTTTTAGTCGAATACAATACTATCAAGTGCCGGATATCTCAAAGAGCTACAGCACTATTATGGTCTCAATACCAATGATACATGACTGAGCTGTGCCTTGTTTTAATGACTCGGAAGGACGCGATTTTAGCTGCATACAATCTACAAGATCAAAGAAAGAAAGAACTTGTTTCATGAAAAATGCCTTGTTTCTCAATTCCATACACAACCTATAGACATCTGTTCCAAAAGGCGAAACTATTTTAATTTACCTTTTAAATCACAAAAATAACAAAACCACTCTCAAGTTATTTTCATTTAAGTAAAACGTGTGTTTTTAATTTTTTGCCCGCGAACTCGGCATACATAAAGAAGTAAAATGGTATTAATTATATTACTTATATCTGTAAAGCAGACAATGCTCTACTTATTGCCTTAATGTTGCTTGAGTCTTTCCTACTGTATTCTCCTGTCCTGACACTTCTCTGTGTGGATAATTTTTAAATACTAGAAGTAAATAGTTGCTTTGTTCCGAATTGGCTGTATATTTCTAAAGAAAATGTTTGTCATAAACTCGCTGTTCTTTAGTAAACAGTAGAAAAGTCACGTTAAACAGTTATATGAAGGGCTTGTCCAAATTGTATCATATCGGACATCAATCTGGGTTTTAACTCGCAAGCCAACAATATAATTTTAATTTGAAATCTCTTCACCTAAGCAACATTTTTCCAGAAGCTGCCTGATCATATTAAATGCAGGAGATAATGATGTTTCTTATAATATCACGAGCAGATTGATACGAATATAGGTGGTTTCAAAAGTACTATTTTTGCAACAAAATTTAATAGAACTCACATTCGGATGCAAATAATACAACTTTACTCATTAGTGTGTGAGTTCGTAGAAGGAAATGAAAACTCACATGTAAAACGTAAATGTAAAATAAAGATAATATGAGATTGGTTTGGGTAATTTTCAAGCAAATTAATGTGTTTTTATTCCACTTTGCCCAATTAATAAAATACAAAATGATAAACGGGGAATCAAGTTTTTTATGATACACACTAGTATTTCCGGATAAAGTAAAACGCTACAGTCCCATGGTCAGGTACTGCACGACGATGCCCAGCAATAATCACTCAAAAACAACAAACAAAACAAGAAACAAAACAAAACAAACAAGCAATAAACGTGATTTTAGTCGCATACAACCAAGTTCTGGATAACGCAATACGCTACAGAAATATGATCGAGTAATGCATGATGCAAATATTAAATCTGCCTTCCATAGATCCATTGATGGCAGTACAAAACCTGCAAAAGTGCCCGATCAACTATGACCTAGCAATAATCAGAAATATGTATATAATTTTAGTTCCATATAATAACCAAGTCCTGGAATGTAAAGCGATACAATACTAAGGTCGTGTAATGCGTGACTGTGGGTAGCAATAATCATTCCAAAAACATGGTTTAAATCACACACAACCAAGTCCTCGATTACGTAAAGCCTAGCAATTATTAAAGTGATTGAAACTGACGATTGTCAAGAGTTAATACATTTGAAATATACATTGTAAAAACAATATATTTGATTGTTGAATTTTTGGAAAACTTGTGTTCTTTTTTTTTTTTATTTTTACATTAACCCATGTTTTCTATTTACAGCTTCTACGTGTGATCCATTGATGGCCACACAAAACCAGAAAATGTCATGCACGGACAACTACGACCTAGGATCCATCTGCACATTCACCTGTAATTCTGGTTATTGTTCGGACCATAGTAATCCGGTTGTTTGTGAGAATGTAGCCGATTCAAATCAGTGGAATGGGATCCAACCAACTTGCAGGGGTAATGTGTCAAGTTTGAATAAATATAAATTTAAATTCGACCCAACACAAAAATCCATCGAACCGTATCATTCAAATCTTGAGTTTTAAAAAATTCCCCCTTCCACGGATAACCAATAATACGTTTTCATTACTACGAACATGACAAAACTACGAATAATATACAGTAACATTATCCATACCTTACATTTTACAGAGGTTACATGTCTGCCACTTACTCCGCCTGTTAATGCTGAGATCTTAACTGGTGATACGACATGTACTACATCACCGTGTCGCATGACATGTAAAGAGGGGTACACACTAATCGCCGGTAATCGTGTAAGAAATTGTCAACATTTGGAGGGATCTTCGTGTAACACTTATTGGGATGGTCAAGAATTGCAGTGTCAAGGTATGCGTGTTTTTAATAGATTCAGTGGAGATGTTAATCAAGCTGAAGTTGAATTTCAACAGGAAGAACAGTTTTCACCACTGGGTAATATAATCACATGTCATGTTCATGCAGGTTTAATGCGTCCTACATAATTATTTTAAACACGTTCAATAATACAGAAAGTATAATACAATTTACCTAAACTCACAACATAACATAGAGATATTGATTTAAAATCGATGGATGAATGAGGAATAAAATAAAACCAAAGCGATTTTTCAATTATGTCATTGTACAAATATTAAACTCGCATTTTAAATGCAAATCTTAATGAAACTAGGGACCTTAAAATTTCACCACACAATGTCCTCTGTACATTTTCTCTCAAAATTAAATCAATACTACTTAACTTATGTACTCCATCATATTCATTTCTAGATACTCAGAGTCCCCAATTCACAAGCTGCCCTGATAGCATTCCTGTACAAGCGCGTAAAAATCACACCATGGCGTATGTGCAATGGGACATCATCACAGCTCAGGATACCTCCGGTGTTGTGTTTCTTACATGTGATAAACAAGAAGGGTATATGCCTGAAGGTAGCCATCCCTTGAAATGTACAGCTACGGATGGAACTGGGAACCAAGCTACATGTGAAACTACTTTAACTGTTACAGGTAATCTATTTACATTTGTTTGATTTAAAAGACATTTTGGCACTGCATAAAACACAGATATCGTAATTCACAATTTCCTTTGATGAGCACTTAAATGAATTGCTACTTTGACTGTCCACTCAACTAGTGCCGCGATTATATACAAATACTACACGGTTAGAGGTGAAATAGTGCAATCTATTTTTCCCGAGGTACTGGCTATGGGCCTATTACCCCGAACCCGCAGGGTGAGGGGTAATAGGCATATAGCAAGTACAGAGGGAAACATTGATTGCACTATTTCTCCAATTTGCCACGTAGTATTTGTTTTATTATACCTTATAAATATTTATGAGCCAAAGGTATCAATTGATTGGAATGTGTAGCGTAGCTTAGCCTGGTTTGCCTTTGCCAATGCTTGACACGTTTCGAACGCTACGGTAGTGTTTGAAATAATTTCTTCAAATCATAAAACATCAAAATTTCACTTGAAAGGTACATTTAATGTTTTTCCTTATTACAAATCTCTATTTTGGCTACGACATCGTAATAAAAGATCTACATGACCTAAAGCTTACACACATCACAGCTCGACTTCAAAGTAAGCTTAAATATTTTACTCAAGACATAGTTGCTCACCTTTTTGATATCTGTAGTCCTGTAACTTGTATAATGAAAGTTTAATTATCTTCATAATTTAAAACCATCATTTATGTATATATATCCTGGTTTTATATTCCAAAACCAGTCAGTGAGATACTTTACATGCTGTAGGTACTGCATACTTTTCTATAAACCTCCATGGGACCACTGATATTGTTTTTGTATATTGGAATTCCCATTTGAACTTCAGCACCAGTTATTATTAGTGTATGGGATGGACTTTGATCATGGGGATGATGATGTAGGGTTTGGGGGGAGAAAATACCAACTGGTTAGGGGGAACTTTATAGTGAGAGTGAAATCTATTTTTCCTCTTGATGCTGCAATTGACAAATGAATTGGTACCATTGGCTCATGAATATTTAGAAGGTATAATAATATGTTATATCATTCCTGTCTTCCAAACAGTTCACGTAACCGTCCACGTAAGACGTCATGTGACGCGCTTTTGACCAATCAGACTATAGATCACGCGTGAACGTTTACGTGAACGGTTAAGACAACTGATTTGTACAAAATCTCTAAATTGGCAATTGGCAAAACATCTACTATCGCGCCACTCATATTGCTTCCATTAAAGCGCATAACCAGGTGTGCAATGGCAGCTTCGCGAGGCGCTGGTAGTTGAACTCTGTATGAAGACATTGAATCCATTGCATGAGTGAGTTATTCCAGCAGGTAACAATCAACGACTACGTCGGTGATGTACGTCGCTGACATTGGTAATCGTTATACGAATAATAAATATCGTGTAGGGACAAGAAATAAGCACCATTTATTTGCATTCGTGATGCAAATTGTTAAACGAGTTCTTATTTGTTAAAACTGAAAAGGACACATTCCTACATTCTTCGTCCTGTTTTCTTTGGTTAATGACGCTTTCCAAGGCAAGCTTAAAATGATGTCGATGTTGTTTTATTTCATTTATAGTTCGACGATGCCCAGCAATACTATTGGAACTTCCACAATACGCTAGCGTCGACCAAACACAATGTCAAGATCACTACGGCGGTAGTTGCTCAATTAGATGTCGAGTTGGATACACTCTGCAAGGGAGCGCGCAGGCCGCATGTGAATATGATGAATCGCAAAACCAGATGTACTGGTCTTGGTCTCAAGCACCGACTTGTATCATGGATGGTAAACCAAAAATGTGTACTTTGTGTATTTGAAAGAATATTAGTCATGGAAACGTTTCATTCGTATAATTTATCGCATATTTTTTCAGTTACTTATTTGATATGGCATACCTCATGTTATGACTAAATTTGTAAAGGGGGAATGGGAGGGGGAGAAGGAAAATGGAGAATCAAGTACACCAAACACAACAGAGACAAAATGCCCCTATTTCATGAAGACAATACAAGAGAAAAACAAAACATTTCTTTATATATGTACATATGTAAGCGGAGAATTGTCTGCAAAAATGACGATTACCCATTAAACCAAAACTAGAAATA
Organism: Ophiothrix spiculata; assembly: GCA_000969725.1. Lineage (NCBI taxonomy): Eukaryota > Metazoa > Echinodermata > Ophiuroidea > Amphilepidida > Ophiotrichidae > Ophiothrix > Ophiothrix spiculata. The sequence goes on from JXSR01S028834.1 coordinate 18,125, forward strand.
GCATCAATGGAGTCATCGTGAGCTCAAGTTAAGCAGACGGTCAGAAAATTTTAATGAACGATAAATAAGACTTCTATTCAGTCAGTCACCTTTATAATATAAGGTACAAATAATTAACAACATAAATTGGCAACATTATATCAACAATACCGTAAAAACATTTACAATCAAATTATTTTGAAACATTTTCAAATAAAAATTGACCAAGCCATTGAATCTCAAATGATCCTTTTTTATCCTTTCTTGTTTTTTTCCTACAAAGTTACAGAGTGTAGTCCTCTGCCGACTGATTGGTCTTCATCAGAAATCCAACAACATTGTACGCAGTCTAACAGCATTGGGAGTGTGTGCACATTGTCCTGCCCACAAGGCTATTCTCTTCAATCCTCTGTCGTGCAGATAATTTGCCAGACAGATGGCACATGGAATACTGATGTGGCGGCATTGAACCCAACTTGTCATGGTGAGTGCCTACTGCTTGACCAGGCGTCTAAATCCGTGATGGATTATTCCTGATGGAAACAAATCAAGGTTTAAGGGGTGTAAGCACCTTACTCAATGTTACGTTTTTGCAAGTTTATTTTGTACCATAACTTTTCAACAAAGTGCTTAAATTTAATAAAAGTATACATTTCCGGAAAGGAATTTTCACAAGGAACATGATGGTGATGTTGATGTTGATTTTTGACCAAATGGAGAAATGGTTATAAATGTACGGTTTACTCTGCTCATAATGACGCATTGTGATGGATTATTCTTAATGTAAACACAACACGGTTAGGCATTTAGAAATGGTTATAAATGTACGGTTATGAATCTATAACCATACAAATCTACAATTCTGACAAATAGCAGGACTATGCTATTAACTTTACGGTAGCTTTATACATGTATGTAAATTCAAGCAAAAGTGGAACCAGGTCCATGTATTTTAATGCTACTTTTATGAAAGTAGTGTTTTAAGATGTCCTTTAAGAGGTAAAACTCTTAAAGGACATAAACATGTGCGATCATTTTAAAATTGAAACACCATTTGACTGGTTATTTCGTTTTAAAGCTTTCCCATTTATATTGTTAAATTCATGGGACTAACTTACCATCCCTCAAATCATTCAATTTTTTCTTAGATTCGCAACCACCGACTATCGAGCAGTGTTCGACTGGACCTTTAGAAGGCGAGCTGTCACCAGATACACTACGAGCTGAAATCATATTCATGATTCCTCAGGCTAGCGATAATTCTCAACAAGTACCTCGAGTTTCCACAGTGCCTGATGGTTTGACATCACCGCATCAGTTTGCTGCCGATACTTTTGTGTCATATATCTTCATTGACGAAGCAGGGAATACTGCCACATGTAGCTTTCAAGTTATTGTCAGAAGTTAGCACGCTTTTATATTCACATAGTTTTTGATATTCTAAACATTTTAAGTGACAAATTCTTCTAGCAATTTCAATGTATAACGATAATCTTAGTTGCCAGCAATAGTAAGGAATAGGGGTAATTTTTTAACAGATTTTGGTATAATGATCGTTGGATTTAAATTGCAGATGAACGCGTCTGATAACGTATTTTTTGAATTCAGGTTTTTTTAGACTTTGCATAAAAAGGTAAAACGAATGACAAATTGTTATACATGATATATTTAAACGAGTGCTGTTTTCTTTAATGTTCACAATATAGATAACTTACCACCCACGACGGTCTCTTGTCCCGAAAACATGGAGTTTGATTCTTTGAATGCAGTTGATTGGGAAGAACCTCGGTTTGAAAATCCGCACACGAAAGAAACTATTACATCACTATGCAATAAGTACCCTACAGATGATCTTCAAGCTGGTGGGAATCGCATCGAGTGTAAGGCGACTAATCCAGACAGTAATATAGAGGGCGTTTGTGAATTCAGCATCACTGTTGGAGGTTGGTTAGCTTTTGTTAACCCAATTGTATTGTCTCTTAAACATTTTAAATGCAAATCCGTATACTTATATAAAATCCAAGCGATTAAAAGACTGGAACTTTTACGAAATATTTACAGAATCGTAAACTGAATGAACCTTAATTTTCTTGATGTTTGCATATTAATCTACGGAATATACAAACTAATTTGGAGTAGTGATGCCAAATCTTGGGGGAACAATTTCTGCAATTAACTGGTAATTACACTTAGGGAACGTTGGGTGGGCATTAACAGCGTTGGATCAACTATTAAGAGCCAATTTTTGGTTAAAATTATTACCATTTGAAATAACGAAAAAAAAATGTTGCCCAACAGTTGCCTTGTTAATTATTCAACATCAGTTAAACTATTAGCAACCCGGCTATTGGTAAAATTAAGTATACACCGCTATCCATTTACAACTGTCTGACAGCAAAGGTTTACGCCATATATTCATAACATGATATTTTTTGCACAGTAAATGGCTTTCCATGTATGGATCTTCCGCTTATCACGAATGGTCACTGGAAATGCCAACTGACGACTTGTACTCTGACGTGCAATGAAGGGTTTGATGTAGCAAAACATTCAACTCAAAGGGTCTTTACATGTGGTGATAGTGGATGGTCGCCATCCTACCCAACAGTTACAAAATGCACGGGTAAGCTTATTGTTGACAGCTTTTTCGCCGACACTCTGTAGATACCGTTTATTGAATACAAATTTAGGCTATCTTCTTGAAGTATATATAAATATGTGTAATAAGCGAACGTCGTGACAAAAACCTGATGAGCAGTGAACTCCGAGCCCGTTTGACCTGGTTTTTTAAATATCTGTCCTTTGTATCCGTCTGTTATTAGCATTTGTAAAATTTACATGTAAATTGAGCATTCCATAAGGCAAGAAAAGCTTCTTTTTTGTGTTAATCTGTTTTTCTTTAAAGTGCAGCATTGTAAAGCTTTTGTTTTAGATTCCACTTTTCGATCTCAAGTTTGCTCAGTCGGTTGAGCAGTTCTTCCCGTGCTTCGAAATGCATGACCTCCCATGCCAAAAGCCATGGTTAAAGTCCCCACAAATGCAGTGGAAACTATTTTTTTTTTATGATTAAAAAAGTAATTGTGTTTCGCATTTTTTTCTGAACAGTCGATGTCATGTAGTCTTACTAAATATATGTGCTACAATCTGGCAATATCTAAAAAAGAACGTTTTATAGAATCCGAACTATATATTTATTAGATTTCGAAAAAACGCGTTGACGTTTTTGAAGAAACTTTTTACACCATTTTGAAGACGTATTTTAGCGAAATGAATTGTAAAGACTAATATTTAATTTAGAAGCTCTACCCCTCATTTATAGTCGAAAAACCTTTATAGTTTGCCGTATGCAATAATCAAAAACTCGCACTAAACATGCTGAATACGACATTCTTCCATCTCGTTATTGTAAAAGGACCGTTGCCTTGAAACTTTTGACATAATATGTTACCCCCATATCGAAAGGTGCCTAATGGGTCCCAAAATCAAAGTCCTTGCTTTTGGTCATTGGATGTTCGGTTGCAAAGTTATACTGTATGCAAATTAGTTAAATGCATCGGGCTGATTCGGAAAACTACAGTTCTGAGAAAATCGAGTTCAAATATTTTGTACTGAGTAAAACTTGAATGGAGAGAGGATTTTTATCTTGGTTTTTACCCATTTTGCTTATGTTTTGGATATTGTAACCTGATTAAACTGATAAAATACACTTCAAAGGTAACGTGTCTGATGAAAATATTAGAAATTTGACCTGGGACACTATTTTTGACTATTACACTCATGCAGCTTCAAAGGCCAATATCACGTAATTTACTATGTCGACCTTAAGGTACCTATCGATATGGCGGATCACATGTTGAATCATTTGAATGGAGATTAAATAACATGATGGGATGGGAAATAAGGAAGTTCAGTCCCGTCCCGTGCAATAGGAATGGAAGGAAGACCGGTTTACGAAAATTGTACACTCCCTTGAGGTATATCACCTGGCTAGCTTAAAAGAAGGTACGGAATTACATGCACTAAAGTATATTAGGCGTTTGATTACCATTAAATATTTGTCTTCCTTTATATTTGTTATAGCAACCAGGAATCCAGTGAGTGTAGCTGTTTTTGCCAACACGACTGGAAGCATCAGTACTCCGTGCCCAAGTGGAGAATCGGACATTGTAAACATGGTCAAACATGAAGCACAAAGGGCAAAAGAAGACCCAGGTGAACCTTGCACTCGCTCATGTGATATTGCAGAACCTGCAGCAGAGTGCGAGAAAGTTGCCACAGAAGAGGACAGATCAAAGAGGAGCACATCACATTCAAATTTGATGGTGTGTTTCAAAGTCGAAGAAAAAGAACTTCAACAGCAACTTCGGCAAGCTAGTGCTGTGCGAGAAAAGTTAAACGAGGAGAAACAGAAACTGAAGGAGTATGTATTGAAGATTATATCAGGTGTTGCCGCAGCTTTATCATTAAATGATTCGCCGAATGTGCAATTAGATGATGAACTTGGATGTCCCCGTGGCTACGAGGAAGGGTCAAAAGGAGATGGATGTGGTAAGTTATTTATAAAAATATCATTCCATAGAACTTTTAGCAGTCGTTTGCTTGCTTTACCGTTGCCACAGTTGTTACGCCATTATATATTGACCCAACGCCAACAATTAGGTAAATGTTGCGATGTAACCTTTCGTTCCATGTACTTCTCCTTCAATACGTCGATCCTGGGTTTCCCAACCGGAAATCAATCTTTACCGAAATTTAATCCAACAATGCACTGGTAAAGCACAACGATGCACCCAAATAGGCGTGAAATAGATGCGCGCTACCACCCATCCCAAACAACAATTCAAATCACCCGCTATGAATTGGAGCTAATGTCACGGCTTATTAGTTTTATAGGCAAAACTGTGTTTGGGCTAAAATTTTGGTAAAGATTGACTTCCGGGTGTAAACCCAAGATCGACGTATTGCCTATCGAAATTTCGTTTATTCTTATAACAAAACATATGCAAGTTATGCTTAGGTCTTATGTAACAAATTTGCAATTATTGATTTTTCCAAAAAAAACTAGTTTGGATGAAAAGAAATGCATGATGCACTTGCTGTAAGATGCGATGCGATGGAGTCAGAAAAAAAGGCGTGCAATCCGACTAGATTACTGACAAACCACTTCTTCTACTTAAATTTATAATATTCGCACAGGTTATATATCTGTTACGACATATGTTTTTACCGGATTAACCAAAGATTACGGGTTTATTTTTGAACACGTGTTTGCTTGCAACATCAACGTGGCGTGGATCAAACAACGCAAACCAACTTCAAATTAATATTTACCCACAGTCCTTCATTTAATAATGAATGGTATAGTGTTAAATGTTTTGGGTTGAAATGAATTGTTTGAAGAAAAAATATAACGTACAAAACAAGGCGCCTTTAACCCTATTAATGTGTTTCTTAAATTGCAGTTCCATGCGGCCAGAATTACTACGAGACTGAAGAGAAATGTAAGCGATGCCCAGGCAACTCATAACAATCTTCAGAAGGAATGACGTGGTGTATCAATTACTAGCTATTTAATATTGATGATCTAAATATTAAATATTTTTCAACACATCATTTGCAAGAAAGTATTTCATTTAATGCTGGCCGGGGTATTAAAATGTAATCAAATCAATTTGAAAATCTGGTACCTTTAAAAAAGAAATGTTAATGTCAAAAACAAGGTCAGATGTAGCTCAACTTTAGTGGAAATTGTCGAAATAGATAACGGATTTTAAAGTAGTTGCTGAAGGTTGCATTTACTTACATAAGCGTACATGCTTTTCAACCTGGCCCTCATTGACAATGAGTCATTGTATAGAATGTATAAAAGATATCATACACTATTTACAAGATAACATAAAGTATTGACAATAAGATACAAATAAGTATTAATAAATACATGCAAGTTATGGGTTG
>JXSR01S028835.1:2101-12510 GCA_000969725.1 Ophiothrix spiculata
TAAACCATGGTTTTATTTTCCCATCAACAGCACGGGTCATTGAACTGTTTCACTTGAAAGCTGCAGCGGTGCGTATCATTCCTGGACAGTTGGGCCCGTATTCCAGAAAGGTGTGTAACAGTTTAACTGAACATCAACTGTCTAGGAATGATACGCACCATTGTAGTTTTCAAGTGGAACAGTTCAATGAGCTGTGCTTTGACGAGAATTAAAACAGTGCTTTAGCTAAACACCTTTCTGGAATATGGGCCTTGGTGTTCAGTTAAAACTTTGGTTTAGCACGGCCTAAATGTTCTGGAGAGTTCGCTTTAAGGTCAGTACACTGAAAGTGAAGATGGTGTTTCCCAATATTAATCCTGCTGACAATGTCACCTTGGATCAACGCTATTAATCAATGCACTGTCAGCCACATCAAAACCCAAGCTGTTTCTACTAGATCTTTGTCCGCAAGTCGTATTTGGATGCACTCTCCCAACAAATGCTACCAAATAATCAGTAGAAACACTAAATACATTAACAAGCTTTCGATTCTTATGATGGATGGTGAAATTGACACTTAAAGCTATCTGCGCTTGCACCAATAATTTGAAGGCATGCTCAGACAACTCAACACTCCAAATTCACCATTTGATGGTAAAATTGACACTTAAAGCTATCTGCGCTTAATTGCACCAATAATTTGAAGGCATGCTCAGACAACTCAACACGCCAAATTCACCATCGTAGAACCGTCCGAGGTCCAAATCGACAGCTCACTAACAATATGGACATTGTTGACTTTAGGAGTACCTTTGACATGATATGTCACATATGATATGATGCACATAATTATTTGATTACATGTTTCCATTCCATAGCAACAAAGGGGAGGGAGATATAAGATATCTTATCATTTTGTACATTGTGCATATGGTGCTTCAGTAGTTAGTCCCAATATGGAATAGCTTTTCTTTCACACTACAAAGTGCATGTAGTCAATACGCACTAGACTAAGGCCGGGGTCAGACGAACGACGAGGTCGCATTTACTACAATAAATTTTAATCTCGTAATACGTCTGACCCGTATTTATTACAATAGGGTCGTCGTCGCATTAAAAAAATGAACGACAACAATTTCTGTCGTTGAGATGGATTTATTGTAATAAAGTTGAAAATAATGCGGTAAAAACCCTGTGTGACCCCACCTCGTAATTAATTACGACATTGCATTACTATAGTCTGCATGCTGAAAATGATGTGCTAATCCCATCTCGTAATTAATTATGACATTGTATTTATTATAGTAAATGCGAGGTCGTTGTACGTGTGACCGCATGTCGTAATTAGTTATGATATAAAAATTTATTGTAATAAATAAATCTCATCGTTCGTCTGACCCTGGCCTTAGACAAAAGTTTAAGATATGGACTAAGTGAAATCTGGTTCCTTGAAAAATAATACTTTTGGGGATAAATTTGTGTAAATACTGTCCTTGCTTGAATATTTTGTATTGAAATGTTTTAGTCTTTGGTTCACTTGTCTTTTTAAGAGATCCAAAAGAATTTTTTCTAGTTGACCAAATCCTGGGTCTTTAGTTTGTACCTCTAGGTATATTGAATATAGTGTAGAAATGCTACCCATTTTGAAACCAGCTAGTATATACCTCAACAGCGTGACAGGGGAGTGTTATGGGGAATACTTTCATGGTAGAAAAAGATGTCAACAAAATGATTAGTAAAACAAGGATTTGGGTGTGTCTGACACCGCGTGTTATATATCTGAACATTTAATTTGTGACAGGAAAATAACAAGTGTGTCTGAGATTGAATACCCCTTACATCCAGTTAGCTTTAGGGTTACAGGCTTTAAGGTCACAAGGTTAAGCTTTCAGTTTTGAGTACTAAAGATTTTTTTTTTATAATAACACAATACAGGATTATAACAGAATTGACCAAGATTAGATATCCTTCCCACCTAGTTAGCACCGAAGTTAAAGGTTACACTTAAGGCACTTTAGGTCTAAGGCACCATCAATGTTGGGGATAACCAAATATTTGGTGCAACAAGTCTTTCTTTTTTAATAATTTTGTATATAATTCCAAATGAATATACCAGCACAAGAAAACCAAAACTCCAATAGCCTCCTTATCCAGCTTACAATTTTACAAAATATAAATGCATGTCCATCCTATGCATACAAATCCCTAAAATGTTTTTACAACACAAAGATCCATTTCTTTGTTTATATTCCATTCATAGTGTCACATTTGACCTTGTACCTGATAATGGGGCTCTCCACACAAGAACGTCAAATCTAGATGCATCTAGATGAATGTACATTTGCGAAGTGCAGATTGTGTTCACACGGTCGCGCGTCAATCTGACCTTGCTACTGCGGCGCGTATTGACACACGAAGGTGTGCGTGTGAGTGGAAAAAATGCAACTATGTGTATGTGTACACGCAGTCACTGTCGCTCGTATGATCATTTGCTAAAGTCCAGTTTAATCTAGATGCGTCTAGATGTGCAAAGTACATATTGATTTGCCTGTGTGGAGAGCCCCATTATCAAGATACAGTCATATATTGTTATAGTACATGTTACAGAGGGAAGCTCATGGAGTTTTCTTGTACTGGCGTATTCAAACATATTTTCTAATAATAATGGAGGCTTGGTGATGAGAAACCAATGCACCACACTTTTAGTATGTGATGCCAAACATTTGATGGTTTACATCACCAAGCCTCCGTTAATGCAAAAACAAAGACTAGAGGCATCAAACATTTGGTAGCTTGTTAAAGACTATATAGTTGACAGCTTTGGGATACTATGGATATGCATTTTTTCATGTTTAAAGGTTTCAAGCCGGGGACGACATGTAAGGGTAATTCAATTCTAAAGACAGGTTATTTCATGATCCTATTTTGAAAATCTGAAAAGTGGCTCTATGTTAAAATCTTTCACTGAGCCTTATTTGTTAATGGCCCTGGTGTCTGTTATCATTTCCTCAGTGTTAATTTGGCCACACTCTACTATATTGTGAAGAATTCCCCACTCAAACTGTATGAATGCAGGCTCCCAAATAATGCCCATATGGGTAGATCAATGAATTTGTAATAGAAAGTTAAAGGGTTAAGCTCCGTAACAGCTACCATTTTATCACTGTCTTGTTCCTCCTAACCAAGAAATGAGCACTAGTATATGAAAAGTACCGGACGGTAACTCCAAACTGGTGATAAGGGTTTTGTTTTATTGCACAATATACACAAGTCGCACAACACCAGAATTCATTTGTTAATATTCCTGTTAAATCGTGATTCTAGTTTCATTATATTAGTTTGTTAAATATAAATTACAATTTGCTCAGACAACTCAACACGCCAAATTCACCATCGTAGAACCGTCCGAGGTCCAAATCGACAGCTCACTAACAATATGGACATTGTTGACTTTAGTTGTGACAAAATTGGGATTAAATAATTTACTAAAAAACAAACAACAAATTCCTATCTAAACTGAAAATCTAAAAATATTTTTAAAAAATGTATATATTTCTTCAAGATATAATTGTTAGGACCAAATAAATATGCAAAATTTGGTTAGCGTGTGCAAGACCCATAGCTAGTAGAGTGTGGCGTGGAAGGGGGATTCCCTTTGTAGTAAGTAGGGACTACATATCTGAAATAGACTATCAGAAAAGATGAACTCTGGTCCAGATATTTGATCAGAGGACTAACTTGTTTTGTGAAAAGACTTTGTTGTTGGCATGCAAGTGCATCTCATTGTAATGAGTGTAAGTGCCCCCCCCCTTCTCCGAGAAACAGATTGCTGTAAGTTTAAAAAGTACATCTCAAACAATACTGATAAAACATTTTGGTCTGAATATGACTGATTGACCTCAATGGGACCTTTTTTCACTCAGAAGCCCAAAGTTATACATCTGCATCTATATCAAGACATTTGAGGCAGTCTTCCCTTACTTCCTACAATCCCATTGGCTGTAGGCCTGCTCTAAACAAATTTGAAAAATTATCAGTCAGACACCCAAATCCTTGTTTGCACATTTCTTTTCAATTTTAGTACACAGTGCTCTGAAGATGAAACTGTGTGACAGTTAGTAATGCACTGATTGTCTTTACCTCCATTGGCACCAGTCAGTTGGAAAAGTATGGTTTCACCTCCTAAAAGTTCACAAGAAAACGGGAGCTGTTTGGTTTAGCACACTGTCAGTCCATGCACATTAGTATATGGTAGCAATGCAAATGATCTTCTTGAATATGGGTTAAGATAATGCTGGTATGATGTTTTTGGAGGGAATCGCTGCCTTTAAGATAAATATTAGGCACTTTAGACTCCATATCATTCACATCACTTATTAGCAATTTCCATCTCAGCACAATATGATTACAACTGCATGCCGATACTATAATTGCAAAAATACTGCAAATATTCTGAAATTCATAGGGAGACCAATAAATATCTAATCATTATCATGTGTGGGACACATAATAGGGATGATATACACAAGAGTGTAAATCCAGATTAATGCGCATCTCCATATGCAACTTTGCAGTAGACCATGACTACACAGATGGCAAATCTGGATCTGCTGTGCAGTACTCTGCGTACATGCGCACGGCATACATGTAAGCGGTCTATGGAGATCCTGATCTCCATAGACCGCTTACATGTATGCGGTCTATGGAGATCCTGATCTAAGGTCTGGATCTCAGAGATGCGCATACATCTAGATCTGCACTCAATGTAGATTGTCCCATTATCAGGTATGGGGCACCTCACGGCACGATCATGGAAGAAATCGGGTTAAACTGGTGTGAATCATGTATAGACGTCATGCAAAATCATGCATGTGGGAACCCAGCTGGTATGGTTTCGTTGGGAAGGAATCACTGCCTTTTGTATAACAAGATCATGCAAATTGTAACCGTCAACTTTTTTATTTGAAAGAATTGCTTAATTTAGGATAATGCATGGATGTGCAATATGAATCAATTATTTGTTCCAAAATTAGAAATCAGTAACTTATGAATACCAAAATTTGTTCCAAAATTAATATTTCTGTTTCTTTCACATGTGTTTTAATTAAAGTCTTGTGATTTTGATAATTAGAATAAAACCCTCAAAGAAATTTCATTCATGATTAATTTTCTACCTGTGTAATTCTTATTGCTTATATATTTACATATCCTTGCAATGTGCAGTATTAAAGAAGTCTTCAGTTGCAAAATATCTAATATATGAACAATTTCCAGTTGTGAGGAAACATCTACACATGAGAACATGAAATAGATTTGAAAAACAAAGCTTGTAAGAGAACCTCATCAAAACTACCCTCACAAGACAACCAAATATTGTAATCTTTCTACAAGAATTCATTGTGTACTTACTTGATGCAGTAGCCTTTGCTAATTTATCAGCAGGTAACCTCTTCTCCATCTTAGCTCTGAGACCTTCACTCGCCGGTTTGTAATTCACCATCTGAACATGATGACCGGCTTTCCCATGGACTTTGGAACCTTGCATTTTACGATGGAGAACATTAATCTGGAATTGCAATAAACCATAAATGATATAAATCTCACTGACTAGACTATTTTGATATCCTATATGATACCTTGTATTTGAGCATAAAACCATTGACTGCATGGACAAGAGTCTGCCAAGTTGTTTGCCATAAGGCCAAGTAAAACAAATTATATGTTTCTCGTCCGGATTTTTGAAAAAACTGACGGTGGGGGCGTTTTTATTTTTTATTTCCCAGATGGCTGTCATTTCAGATTTCCAGCAAGCCACGACAATATCTTCACTCTTGCAGAATGATACTGTGCATGATTAGGACATTTCTTGCAAACAAAATAACATATATACATAGTTTTATTAAAGTTACATCAAGAGTATTTTGAAATTCTGAAAAATCCGGGACCTTTTTGTTCATATTTTTTGAAAATAAAAAATAATAAAAAAATCTATGTGGCGCCAAAAAATAATGCAGCAGGGACGAGAAACTTACATATATTTTTACTTTGCCTAACTGGATATTATACCTGAATGCGAAATGAACAGGGATGCACATAGGGCCAGGTTCAGCAAACTATTGCAGATACAAATTTCTAGCGCTTAAATGCCAAATCTCTATGCCATGCCATAAGTTTGGTATCACTCTTCTATATCTATGGAAACACCATGAGAAACCAAAATGCTATGTTATCTGCATGAGGCATGCCTGCAGCAACATTTCCTGGGTTTACCCTTGCTATACCAACTTCTCGGGAGGCCACTCAAATATAATGTTGCAGCCATAGCGTGACCAAGAAAAAGGTGAAATAGGGTTGCTTTTTAGGACTGAAGGATGTATCAGGTGACACCGTTTAGGGTATCAAAACAGCAATTTTGGGGCAATTTTCAAGAAATAGGGCACTTTTTCAAACCCTAGTGTGAAAACAGTATCAATAAATTCCCAATTTAGGGTGTGAATAGGGGAAAAAGGGTATATTTTGGCTTCAGAACCCTCCACCATTTAGGGGGTGTTTTGAAAAACTGTGGTCATGCTATGCCTGCAACATTATACTTGAGTGGCTCCCCCGGAACCAACTTACCTGTACAGTAAACTCATTACTAGTAAAACGCCCGTTCAGTTCTGTGCACACTAATTTGAATGATCTTGACACCATACTATCTGCGTTAGCACTAGAATACATGACAGCACGCAACAGGCTTTGATAATGCTCTATGGTATCCACTCCTGTATTGGGACACAAAATTGAACAAAAATTATGACAAAATATGACAAAATGTAACATATGCAGTCATTGTTCCTCTGATCTCTAATCATTGTTTCACTGTGTTCATCCTGGGTGTAGCTGTATACTCTATATTATAAACTTGAAGTATGCAACATGCCAATTAAACGCACATAAACCCATATGACCATACAGGAAAGTTAATTAGACCATATTTCTCAAATCATAACAACATACCAAATCTTGCTAAATATTCAAATGAACTTATGATCAATGTTTGTCCGTGTAGTAGAAATTGACACAATTAATCCAAAATAACACCAAAATCATGAACAACTTATGTACAAGAATATTAATACTCAGTGATTGGGTCTTAATCAATCATAATCAATAATTTCTTGTCTCTTACACAATACAAAACCATCAGTTTACAATGTTGTAGAATACAAGAGAAATGTTATGGCTCTCATAACAGAGTCTAATTGTTTGTTGCATACTTCATGGTTTATAAGAGTATAGTTTAGTTGTAATTTTAGTAATTCTATCAGTTTGATTTTCAAAACTCTTAATTGGTTTTGATTTGTTACAGATGTAAACCTAAAGATAACAGTAATGTCAAAAACACTGTTATGTCGTAAATAACCATCGTGTTGACTCCATTATACTATAAAATGATATCCATTAAGTTTTATCAGATAAACTTAACTTGATCTGTTCGCACATAGGTCCTGTGGTCATCACATGCATGAAACATTTTTGAAGCAAATCATATAGACATTAAAATGCAAAACAGCAATAATAAAATCCAAAATTATTTTACAAATCTTAAAAGTTAAAGGTTATATGCAAAGAAGGTGAACACTGAGCAGTAATCAACCAATTACGGGACCAATTAACACTAATATAGGACGAATACACAACAATTCCTGCAAAAAATAAAAGCATTTTAAGAATACACAACACAAATCTATACCACTTTGAGTCCACTGAATGATGACATATGTTACTGACCTGTGCACAAACTTCTGTGTAATGCATAGAAGTGTATAGAGTTAAAGCAGTATTTTTGTGTGTTGAAATTTTTCACTTACCTGTTATTGACTGGAATAAAGTTAATTATATTCCAAATGATGCTTTACAATAATGTATGAATCTCAAATGCTATTAAAAGTAAACTTTAAAAAACTATTTTCAAATTAAACACTGTTTCTAGTCAAAAGTTAAAAAATATTTCAATATATAACATCAGAACACCATAGCAGGTGGGGGCGGCCGCGATTTAGTAGAAGCTAGTAAATTTAGGGCTAGGGATTTCCAAAACGCAAATTTAGGATACATTTTACGTGTCTTTCTATTGGCGCATTAATATTGAAAAAGTTACAACAAATTATTTTTACCTATATTCAAATAATAACAAAAGTGCTCCTATAGTGATACACATTATTGTATTATTCTAGATCCGATGGGGTTCACGTGTGAACCCCACTCGTAGCAAAGGAATTTTAAGTTTATTCGATGCACTCTTTTAACATAATTGAAATTACACGCGCGACACCGCGGAAGGTTTTCACAATCAAATATAGACCATAGGTTTGCATTGTGACTGGCAACACTGCATAATTCTTGGGTAACCCTTTAATATGCTTGTCATTTTTGGGTGTTGCTTGGATCATTGGTTCTTTTGAGATGGTCATTGAGTAATAGTTATTTTATCTTATTTTGCTGTTGCTTTGGTGAAAATTGGTTACTTTTGTGCTTAATTTGTTTGATACAGCTGAATTCTAGACTTTGGTGTCAAATATGCCCAACCTTTGCATATAACCTTTAATGTAAATTCTGCATACAGCCAAATCTTGGAGGAAAGTATTGAAAAGGAAATGGTTATATGTAAAAAACATGAACACAAGATATGTTATGTCTCGGGTAACTTTCCATTCCAGAGTTATCTAAAGTTGGTTCAACTTACATAAGATAAACTTCTTTGAGAGTCACTAAATTAGTTTCATCAGGCAATGTCTTATCTTTCAGAATGACACCCTCTGTAGAGTTGCAATTTCTTTAATTTTCCCTAGGAGTGTGCAGTAATTCACCCTCTTGCATAGAATAAACTATTTTGAGTTTCACTAAAATAGTTTCATCAAACGACGTCTTACCTTTTATAATGATACCCTCTGTTGAGTTGAGTTTAGTGAGATGCCATTTCTTCAATTCTTCGCTAGGAATCTGTAGTAATTCTCCCTCTTGCATTGGTGTGTCTGTCGTCACGCTACAGGAGTCCAAGTTATGTGATATGGACAGCAAAGCTTCTGGAGCGGTGTCTTGATCTGAAACACAAAATTAAGTCAAGCATAGAGTCAATATGGCTCATATTTACAAAAAGGAAAATAACTTAATTCTAGGAATAACTCTTTACTCATTCCACTGATGATTTGGTATTCACAAACGAAGAATAAAGTTATTCCATGGAATACTTAAATAAAGCTTTGTAAAATACATATTAGTCCAGGACTGTTGACTATTGCTTGAATAAAGGTGTTCCTAGCCCATTTCCTTTTTAATATTGTGCTTTTATTTCTATTGTAGATTAACTTATTGTGTTTTTCCTTGTGAGCTTTTATTCACTTCAGTTTAGCTCTCAGTAAATCATTTTCTTCCTCTTCCATTTCTTCTGACATAAGGCTGACCACTGTGACCCCAGTGAATGGAGGGATATCTCACTGCAAAGCATCCAGTCCCAGCTTCCCAAAATCACTTGGGTGCAAACCTTTCAACAAATCATTTTCTTCATATATTCCATCTTATCTGACATAAGGCTGACCGTTGTGATCCCGGGGAACGGCAAGATGCCTCCCTGCAAATTATCCAGTCCCAGCTTCCCAATATCACTTGGGTACCTACCTCTCAATAAATCATTTTCTTCCTCTTCCATTTCTTCTGACATAAGGCTGACCACTGTGACCCCGGTGAATGGCAGGATCCCTGCTTGGAGATTATCCACAGTCCTAGCGATGTGTTGAGGTCCTGAGATAGTGATGGTGGGCTCTGGGGGCTGCAACACCATGATGTATGCAGTGACATCTGGTATAGGTATTGCTGCACCGTCACATCTGGGATAGAAAAACAATATTTGTTCCAAATGAATTTTTTTGTCAAATGCATATCAAGGCTTTAAAAGCATAACACAAAAAGTGTAAACAAGACAGTGAAATGCTGACAACTTGTCTTCAGATGACGGGTATCCTCCTATTTTAAAGTAATTAGCCTGTTTCAAGGAGGGAAAGAAGCACCCTATGGGAAATCCTAGCAACTATGACAGCATGTGTAGAAAGATCACCCCCACTGCAGGACATGCTTTTCAAAGGTTATTTACAGCTTCTCTGTAAAGATCTACATGTCTCCCTTTGTAATTGCATTATGATTCAGCAATTTACTCAGTCTTAAAAAAGACCCCACTCATGATATGTGATGGCTCACCCGGAAAGGGGGGACTTTGAAGATTGGTAGATTTTAACGGGTTCGCCTTTGGACAAGTTTTGAACTGTCAAGCTTTCGTCAGGAGTAACTCCGACTTCTTCAGGACAAATATTATTATAAAGACATGTGGGCCGTCACTTCCCACTGATGACTCACATGAGCCATTCACTGAAGGCTGCCCCTTGCCAACAGTG
>JXSR01S028835.1:29580-41624 GCA_000969725.1 Ophiothrix spiculata
ATTCTGACATGTCATGCTTTGAAAAATGGTAACTCCACTTAAAGGTGTCTTTAATATGAATTTGAAACAATTAAGTAACACTTAAAGCTGAAGGTATGATCAATAAAAACAAACTTGTCCTAGGGCTGAATCTATTGGAGGTTTGTGGTGGATGGTCATCAGTGGGAAAATCCTGCAGCTTTGTAGCTCTGTCGCTTCTTTCGTTTCACACTTTTATTGCTGTGCAGTTTTACAGCTCTGTTGCTTCATGTTGCTTTGAAAGATGAAATTCATTTTAACTAGAAAAATCTTGTTGTGCAACAAAATTTTGTCGATATTGATTATTTCAGTGGTATGTAGCTCCGCAGCTACAACAACCGGAAGCAACAATTTTTTGTAAAAATATAAAAATATATGTCACACAGCAACAAAGCTACAAAACTACACGATTGGAAAACAACTTAAGATATATTTCCAATCAATTGTGTTTCAAGAAGTCTACCCATTAAATTGAGTGACAACACATGGATCACCTATGTCTACTTCACATTCAAACTCATTTAAACCAAAGGGCAAAATATGTACCTATATAGGGTAAAGTGGGATATTCAAAAACAATCATTCCTTTATGAAATCAATGATCACCCAACCCACCCCATTGAAGTCCCATGACAACATGAACCATAAAAGTTTTCTGTACATTTAGGTCAATGTGAGTAAATGTTACATTCATGTCTGGATCATAGAGTAAATTAAAATAGGCTTCACACAAAATCTTACTTGTAGGGTAAATTGGAGCTTCCAGACACAAATGTCCTTTGTGACTTATTAACAAGGATCTTGCCTACCTTAATTAACAATGTCATAAAAGGAACCATGAAAACTATTTCACATTCAAGTCAATGTAAAATCTTAACTGTAGGGTAAAGTGGGGTTTCAAGACTACACATGCCAATTTAACCAATCAAAAAATCCTACACAACTCGTCATATGAGTACAAAAAAAAGTTGTATCTGCAATAGCTGCCATTTGTCATTAATTTGGATTGCACACTTTATAATCTCCAGTCTTGGATCAGTGGTTCTTGAAATGGTTCTTAAGTTGACGTCGTCACCTGAAGAACTATTTCAAGAACCACTGACATAAGACAGGAATTTTGAGGAATATTTCACATTCTTGTGACAAGGCATAAGATAAATATAACTTAGGGCAGCCATTGCAGATACGACTTTCTTGCACTCACATGACGAATTGAAGTTAAAATCAGCCAATGTCTTCGTCACATTTAGGTCAAAGTGAGTGTATGTTACATTGTTGTCTGGTACACGTAACACAGTAGCTGTCTTGGCTGAATACGAACTAGGTGTAAAGTAAACCTCACAAGTAGGGTAATATAAGATTATCCTGAACATAAATGTTCCTTTAACTTATATTTACTCTTTCTTTTCCACTTCTTCTTATATTTTGTAGACTTTTTGTCAAGAGGATGTTCCCTTTTATGTGCTAGATAATGAGATATTCTTAAACATCAATATGCTTTTCATCCATCCTGAAAATTTCACCATATTTGAGTGTGAAGAAAATGGCTGGTCGACATGAACTCCAAAATTAAAGGAAGTAAAAAAGCCATGCTTTAAACTGATACTTGTAATGTACCACCAATTTTGGAATGGACATACTGAGCTCTATTGGTAAGAATAAGGCTAACGTAGTTGCTTGATCCCAGCTGCATACATCAGGCTCTATAGCACCTTAATCAGTGCTTTTACAGGGTTTTTAGACATTTTCCAAAACTTGCCCCAAATTTAATATCACAATTTGGGCATTAAATTTTTTTGAATGGTGTTAAAATAAAGTAAATTTTTGTGAAAATCATTATATTTGTGTTAACTTTGACTAAAAATCTGATACATAAATTGGGGTCCCCTTTTCTTAAATATTGGTATTTTTATGGGAGGCATTTAAAATTGTCCAAATGCACATCTCAACATAACCCAATCCAAACTTAAGAACACCCCCCTGGACTTATCCTGCTTGGACAGGTGAAATCAAAAGCCTGTTTCAATGTAACAAATGTCCATTTATATGCCAAGTCTCTCTAATTCACTGAGAATGATAAATGGGCTTCTATACCATCCAGCTAGAAATGTCCAATATAACCTGATCTGACCATTGCTATTACTGACTGTAGTAAAGAAAACACGCAGCTCTGATTTATAAGACCGATGCCTTGCTCGGGCTGTCACACTGTGTTTGCTTAGCAGAAATGTTATTAGACCACAACTGTAAAATTAATACAAAACCAATATTTGTGCTTTATGACATGTCTGATTTATTCTGTTTATCCAGATTTGATGGCTACAATCTGAGAAAAAGAAATGGGAGGTTTTGAAAAGAGCCTAGAAACAAAATTTTGCTTTCAAAAAAAAAAAAAACCCATCACATAAAGACTTGGGAGTCAATTTTAAAAATACACATTTTTTAAGAAGAAAATTTTGTTTTTTTAAGTCAATTTAAAATCAAATATGGTTAGTATCAAAATCTATTTCTGTCCTTTTGACCTTGAAGTATTTATAAACAAAATGGCCTAAAAACACACCTTTTATTACCCAAATCTAAATGATTCTTTTGACAGATAGGCGACATCTTCAAAATTATATCTTTGAGATATTAGACAACATTTTCTAAGTTAGCAAAACAGACAATACCTATATCCCAATCACAAAAGGTATGGACACATGGGGGAAAAGTAAATCACATTTTCTGTACATGCTTTTCACCATTTTTCCTCACATAAATGAAAACTTGACAATCTTGTCTGAAACTGCACTTCTTCTGGATTGAAATTTGTGTCAATATCCCACTGCTCCAGAGCATATCAATATGACGCTTCCTAGAATACATAACTCTGTCTGGGTAAGCATCATGTTTGTGTTACCTTGTAGTTTCATGTGACTACATCATCAATAAAAAAAAACTTGTATAACGTATCAATACATTCTCAATCCTACTGCAAAAGTCCAATATCCCTGATATGGATACAAGTCTGTTTGGAGAGGTGATGTTTGTGTTGTCGAGGTACTTTGACTGAGAATTGCTTAGGCTTGGCATCCAAAGACATTCCCTTGCCTGAGTGACATTCGCTTACCCTACCAAGAAAACTTCCCTCCATTGGGAAGCGACATTTGCTTAACAAATTTTACAACATTCGCTACACTTCAGATTGAATTGGAGCAAAGGTCGCTCCGAATATTCTCTTGTTTGTTTATTCAATAAACATAGCACTACAACATGCGCGAGTGACATTCGCTTTTATCAATTGAAACGATGTTCGCGCAATGAGAGCGACATTAGCTATCCGTTTTAGCGAATAAGTCAAAGCGAATATCAAGAGCAAATGTCCCTCGGCTGAGCGAATGTCTTTAGATACCAAGCCTTACGTACACACAAATTGATGGAAAAATGTAAGATGCATATTGCTTTGTACATAGTCAAGTTATATTAGCACGCTTCCAGGATGGACTTGCATAGCGTTAGTGCATGAAAAAAACCTTCTTTAATCCTAGTGTTATATGACTATAATAGTATTCTGGGAAAAAACTTTTCATTCTGAGCGGGACCAAATTGCACTATGCGTGAACATCACACCAAATCAAATTGATCATCAAGTCACACAGCAACAGAACTGTCAAGTCATGCAAGCTAACGAGTATTGCGTGAGTTGCATGTGAACTTTAACCTCGACGCACAAGGTGCGTAAAAGGTTTTCTTCAGGCGAGTATACATCATCAATAAAACTTGTATAACAAACCAACAAGCAGTATATTCTCAATCCTACAGCAAAAGTGTAAGATTTCATCTCCATGTTAGGCAAAACAAAACAAGTTTGTTTCCTGTGGGTGGTCAAAAAACCTAAATGCAAAATGCATTTTTTAATTTAATTTTATTTTCATTTTTTGTATTGTTTTAAGAGGTGCCTAGGCAAATTTTGATTGAAAATCCGCATTGGTGATGATTTTTTTCGTAAGAAACCTGTCCGGTTTCAAGTTTTTTTTTAAAAGAAAACACTTCTTTAGTAATAATTTTGCAATTTTCCCTGTTCTTTTTATCAAATTGGCTATTTTGATTTTCGTTTTCTAAGATATCAAATAAAAAAATGAAATGCGCAAATATATGACGCCAAAATGAAATGCGCACGGCCCACAGGAAACAAACTTGTTTTTTTGTTTTGCCTTAAATGTAGGTTATCCTCTTGAACACTGTCTCTAATCTGTTATGCATAAGGTGACCCAAATGAATTTCGTACTATCCAACTTTTGATTTGATGAAGCTTACAACACACACTGATCTATGGGATAGCAGTATAATAATTATCTTACCTTCCCAGCATGCACCAACAGTGAGAGTTGTTGGGTAGTTGCTATGGTGAAGTGGCCAATCATCTGAAATGCGATTGGTTTGATGAAGCTCACCATCCACATAAAGTGACACATGCTGAAATAATAAACAAGAGAAAACAAAAATGACAGCATTTGTAAATTGAATCGAAGTAATGCCGACAGCATAAAGCTTTGTTGGTCCCGAAGAACAGGTGATGACTATATTAGGTCAAAATTAGATACAGAATATGTATACATTGAAGATTCTACAGTATTTAAAAAAAACCTCAACACTGCAAACAAAAGTTGTGCAACAAGCACAGAGGTAAATGACTTCATATTACAAACTACCATTAATCACTACATTACAATTATACTGTTCTCAAAGGTTTTGCAATCGGTACCAAGCCCACACGACTTCACGCCTTAAAGTTTCTTTGGAATGCAGGCTATACAGATGCATTGTGCTCAGAAGCTTTGCAGTGTACACCAAGCCAAAACAACTTCCTGTTGAAAAGTTCCATCAACTATCAATGTAACACTGCATTGCATGCGCTTTTATAACATACCTCGAGCTCAAACAGCTCAATGTTACCAAGTTTCATAAATGTAGGCCTTATAGTTATGGGGATAAACTTTAAGGCTGGGGTAGACCTTCAAATGGCATAAATGGTTTTTGAACTCTAACTCTCAAACTAATTATATTAACTATATAAAAGTATACATTTTAGGAGCGGATTTTTACCCTGAACATAATGATGATATCAGTTTGTGACCAAAAATGACAATTTTGGTAACAAATGCCAAAAACTGTATTTTTCCCCAAAAATTTCTGGAAAGCCTAACTAAAATTTGCATTCGTGAAATTTTAAACTTTTTTGTTTTTTGGAATTTAGAAACAAATGTCTAGGAACGGTTTTCTCAAATTTTTGATTTTGTTCTTAGTTTTTAAAAAAATGTCAAAAATAGCTCAAAAAATGTAAACAAATCCCACCGCTGCCACCAAAATGGCCATTTTTGACCTATTTTTGGCAATTTTTCAAAAAATAAGATAAAAATCAAAAAATTGAGAAAACCGTTCCTAGACAGTTGTTTCTAAATTCCAAAAACCAAAAAAGTTTAAAATTTCACGAATGCAAATTTTAGTTAGGCTTTCCAGAAATTTTGGGGCAAAAATGATGATTTTTGGCATCTTTTGCCAAAATCAAAATTTTTGGTCCAAAACAGATATCACCAATATGTTCAGGGTAAAAATTCACTTCTAAAAATGTATACTTTATATTGTCTATGTAATTAGTTTGAGAGTTAGAGTACAAAATCATTTATGCTAGTTGAAGGTCTACACCCCAGCCTTAATGTATTTCAAGTGATCACAATTTTAACACTGCGCTGTAGTTTAATTACCTGAAGTAGAATTTATCCTTTAAAAAAAATTTAACCACAATTTCTCTGCATGGATTTTAGATTTGTATTACAGTTTTGTGAATCAGCATCGTTGTTATTTTCTATTCTACTTTTTAAAATACATCAGATTCTATACATATCAGGTTGACTCTCTTTGTTTCTATCCTATGTATGAAAGATTCTTTTCCTCATTATACATTTCGTCATGTGAGTGCAAGAAAGTCGTATCTGCAATACCTGCCATTTGTCATTAATTTGGATTGCACACTGTATAACAGGGTATAGAAAAAATTCAACCTTTCTGGGAACTTTTCAGGTGCTAATGAGAATTTTCTGCGTGATTTATGACAGAATGCACGAATTGCTCTAAAAACCCGCTTGTTTTTTACAGCAATTTGATATTCACTTCAAAATTTGGCTCATTTATTTATTGGCACCATTCAATATTGTCAGAAAAATGATCTGTCGTCAGAAATTCTTTTAATTTTAATCATTATTTGACTTTATGTTATTATTTTTTAATTTACCGATTTTTTTCTTTGACTTCGAACTTTTTTCTGGGAACGGCGCGGCCGCGTTACCGCGGATTTCGAAAGGCCTGCTGTATAATCTCCAGTCTTGGGTCAGTGGCTCTTGAAATAGTTCTTCAGGTGAGAGTGTCACCTGAAGAACCATTTCAAGAGCAACTGACATATGCAAAGGAAATTTTGAGAGATTTTTCACATTCTAGTGACAAGGTGTTAAATGAATATAACTTACGGCAGCCATTGCAGATACAACATTCTTGTACTCACATGACAATTTGATGGTCTTTAAATATTCAATAAAAGTAAATATTCATAGTGACAATTGGAGAAACAATTAAACAGACAATAGCTTCCAGTCTTAAAATATTCAAGAAGAAATTCTCAGAAATTAGAACTTTTCAGAATTGTTTTTGCTCAAAACAAAGCTTGTCAGATGGATTTAGCATCAATGTTTAAATCAACTTGCAATGGGATTGAAGCCTCGCTTATTTGATTCGCAAGTTGTCATTTCAGTTCCGGCATCATGAGCGATTTGGAGCAAAAGAAACAAAATATAGATTGCTTTAGTGATTATGAATTAGATATTGGGGCTTTCCACATAGGAGCATCAAATCTAGATACATCTAGATTAATTAGTGTCTGACCGATCTACCTAAGATTAGAATTGGCCGATTTTGATCTTAGTTTCAAATCAGCCAATTCTCTAAATGTATACTACAAAGGACATAAATTGGCAACATTAATGCAATATCGGTGAATCCATCGATCATTTATGTATTATGTGTGTGTCATAGTAAATTCCAGGTAAAAAGGTAACGTTTATCATATTTTGATGTTGCATGTTGGTTCTGGCAAGTCTGCTTGGTATCAAAAGATGCAATTAACTTGATTTTTGCATTTTTCCTTGGTTTGTTGAATCAGTTTGTGAGATCAGCAGAATATAGATTTGTTCATAATTCCGATTCCGATTCAATACAATTAAAGTTAACAACTTAATAAAATTGTAAAACTTAGCTGGAAATCCAAACCTCTTCTTCAGAAACATCTAACGACCACATATTCTGCCCAGGGTTACCTGACCAGGGTTACCTGAACTAGGCGGGCGAGGGACACTTATCACTGATTTATTCCAAGGGTTTATGACTCCAGTTTGGCCCATTTTTTACCATTTTACCTTTTGCTAAGGTGCAGTTTAGCTCAATCTAAAATTTCTGTCCTCGAATGTGTTATTATTCTCTAAAAATATCTGTGATAATAAGTGATTATAGCTAAGAAAATAACACTTATAAAGAAGAACATTTAAGTTTACAATGTTGTCGATTTGTCAACAGACTAAGCCACTTAACCTGGTTAACAGGGCAGCTGGCTTATGGTCCAACCCACAAATAAGAAAGTGACGAGAGACAAGTAATGTTTTAGGTTTCAAGAGATTTGGTGCAGAGAATATTCCTGGAGAGACAGTGAATACCCTACATTAGTTCAATTTTCCAAGTTATGTCACAAGCACATTTGAACAAATGTTTTTTGTTTATTTGATGTTATAAAATCCCCCTTCGATTAGTTACTCTGTCCTACATGTATCAGTATTACACTCTTAAAAGTCAGAAAGTATACAAGATGTGCATTTATTTACCAAAATCAGCTCGGCTCCTTCAAATAGAGCCTAACACTAAATGGAGTAGGGATTGAGGAATGAATCAAAGTCCTCCTACTTCTCTCCATGTAAAACACTCAATGGTGGTTAAACTGGAAATTCATGATTTACATTTCATCCACAATGTCATCTCTATTAAAAATCAGATTTTTAGTCAATAAGAATCTATCACATCGGAATCAAAAATTGCACCTTTAAGTTTGTACAAACAGTTTTTATGATACTTAAAATTCACTACCCAAAATATTG
This sequence comes from Ophiothrix spiculata, assembly GCA_000969725.1. Classification (NCBI taxonomy): domain Eukaryota; kingdom Metazoa; phylum Echinodermata; class Ophiuroidea; order Amphilepidida; family Ophiotrichidae; genus Ophiothrix; species Ophiothrix spiculata. Next base: position 37,773 of record JXSR01S028835.1, read on the forward strand.
AGACCATATTATTATATGTAATGGGAAGGCAAATGGCTAGTAAGGTTCTTCAAAACAAGTGAGAATTGCCTCAATAACAGCCAATTCAATAACCTAATTGGTGCTTAGTCCTATTTCTGTAACAATTTGCACTAAAAGGTTCCTGTGATATGAATACATATATTTTTTTGAAAATTGCAGACATTTTCTAAACATCAAAATAAGGCAAAATGTTTTATGTTCACATATTTGATGAAAATATTTTCAATAATTGATAACTAAAATATGATCACAGCACTGACCTACGATTTCTATTAAGCATGTTTGTGGCATTTATAATGAAACATGTGCTCATGAGAAATCCACAAGCTTGTGGGAACCAGGTTTTCCTTCAATTTTAGATTTTTTATTTCAAATTATTATCATCTAGACAGATTTTGTTTGTCATTCTTTTAAGTTTTATATCTTCTAAAAAGGCTATTACAAAACTATTTTAATGTGTATAGATTATTACACTCTCAAATTGCAAAATATATATATTTTTTAAATCAATCGACTTTTGAAACTTCAATCCCCATTAATCTAATTCAAATGAAAAAGACAGTTTTCTTTTGAACTTATGCTAAGGTGTGTCATATCCTTAATGGACCAAAACCCTTTATGGACAAAAGAGCAAATTGGCAGAATACAAATGCTCTCTTTGTGCTTCTTACCATAGGCAAAATTGTTCCATAGGGACCAATTTTGTTGAAATTTTGATGCTGATCAATATTTAGACCCTGTTTTTTATGGTGCGTTCAGACTCGTCGCAGCAACATCGCTTGATATGCAGTCTTGACATTTTGAAGCGCACTTCTCGTAGCGCGTGTAAAGACTGTGTATCGAGCGATGTTGCTATGATCAAATCGCTGCACTCTAAATGCAACATTAGAGTCCACCACAGTTACAAAGTTAACCCTCCCTTTATTCATGGGCATGGTTTAGTTTCAGCTGATGATTAAAACATTTCACAGAACAAAGATAAATTAAAAGTCAACAGCTCACAATTGATCAAGTTAGATCGACAAATTTAACATAACACTTAGTAGTTGTTGAAAGTAATATATTATAACCATTTGGGAAATATTACTTTAAATCATATGACCTTTTAATGGACAAAAGCTTTTACTTTATCTCTGGAGTTCTGGCCTACATATATTACAAATTTGATATTGTAAGTAAAATATATTGCCTTCATTTGAATAAAACTGACAGTTGGTGGTGAATGCCATTTTCATTGAGCTTATCAATTCAAGGAAAAATAAAAGTGGCAGTTTTTCAATCATTTCCTTACAAATTCCCAGAAAACACTAATATAAGAAGCATCTTTAAAATTTTCCATTGAAAAACTGGTTGCATGACAGGTATGGCAATTCTCTCCTGAGATAATTTTCACACTTTGTATCTTATTAATTTTAATCATATCTAACATCATTCTATTCATTATTTTTTCTATCAATTTTACCTCGAGGGGGAGAGAGAGAGAGAGAGAGAGAGAGACAGCGAGAAAACTGAGCTGGAAACAATGCCACTCAAAATCCATATTAAGGATCTTCTATCTACACAAGGATTGTTGCACAATCTTGAAATCAAACAACAAACAAGCCTTGCACAGAATTTTGAAAAAATGTGTTTGAGTGGTGCTCTGGCATAATGAGCGGAAAGTCGCGATTGAAGATTTTGAATAAATGGCTGCTTAAGTAAATATATGTAGAAAAGATCAACTTTTGTTTTTTGACATAAAACGCATTAATACGTAAGTGTGAAGCTACACCTCGTGTTCTTAATGTCAATTATGCCGGAAAGTGCAATTATTCACGGGTAATTGATTGCGTTTGCTAAAATACACTATAGTAATCAGTAACTTTAAAATCGATTTGCGACAATTTTTTTACAGCCAGATTTTGAGTGGACTGCCTGGTATTTTGATCTCTAAATGAATATTGTAGAAAGAAAGTATGACATAATATATCATTCGAAAGCTGAGGCTATATGGAATTAAAATATGTCATAAACTCAATTTTGAAAATCGCGACTTTCCGCTCATTTTGCCAGAGCACCACTCATTTGTCTAACTGCAAATGCTCTCCTTACACAAAATTGTAAAACCCTTTTTGTTTATTTTCCTATTTGAAGATATGGTATTTTTCAAAAATGAGTTTTCAAAATGTTGATGGGGACACATAATAAAAGAAAGAGTGATAGACAGACAATGGGTATAAAAATAGCTCTATGCACCAAAAACCAGTTTTGCTCATGTTTTTTTTTTTTTTTTTGAGAAACTACTCTGATAAAGAGATGTTAATATAAGTTGAGATTGCACACACAAAAATTTGGTGTCACACTTGTTATGTGACATTATGGCATACACCTGAAACCAACTTTAAGCAGTGGTCAGATTGTAGCAATAGCGATAAACAATAAGGACACAATCAAAAAAACTTAAAATCTCATTTGAATGATTTCCCATCCAGTTGTGACAGATGCCATTTGATTACATGAAGAACAATACATATTTTTGTATTGTTATTGCTTCATCATTATATTGGGAAGTGACATTGAAAAAAATAGAACCTGAACTTGAATAATATTCTTTCATCAATAATGTTATTCATATCTCTATTGCTCCAGTCTGACTGAAGAAGATGGATTTCTCCAAATAGAACTCGTCATGTGAGTGCAAGAAAGTCATATCTGCAATAGCAGCCATTTGTTATAAATTTGCATTGCACTCTGTATAATGTCCAGCCTTTGGTCAGTGGCTCTTGAAATGGTTCTTCAGGTGACGGTGTCACCTGAAGAACCATTTCAAGTGTCACTGACATATGGCAGAGAAAATTTGAGGGATTTTTCACATTCAAATAATATGGTGTAAAGTAAATTCAACTTAGGGCAGCCATTGCAGATACGACTTTCTTGCTCTCACATGACAAACTATATTTACCTCTGGGTATTTCACATTGAGGGTGTATCTATGCCATTCTTTGTCACATGTCTCTCCCAACTTCCAGCGGAATTCTGTCGGGTAGAAAGAGTCCATGTCGCCTTGCTCACGGCGCAGTAAGAATACCAGCCGACAGTTGTGAATGTAGATGGAGTAATGGTGTCTACTTAATCCTGAAAAAATCACGTAGGAACATAGTTGATTGAGTGAAATATCAAAAAGTAAGAGAACTATCTACATATTGCGTACCCAGAACTTAAGGTCCCAGGTGCGTGCTAAGCTTACAGGGCTGATAATTAAAAAAAGAAGCTGATTTTGTGAGACTTTGTATAAATCACCGGGGTGTGAAACCCCTGATCTAATATCACTTGACAAGAGGTTCAAAATACTTTTCAACAGCTATTTTAAGCAAATTCTGGTGGAAAAGCATACTGTGTATTTTGATTTCTGCCTGGCAAATCTCATATACAGGGTGTCCAAAAATTAACTACCCATTTTTAAATGCTTATAACTTTAAAACCAGGATTCGCATGGCAACTATATACATATGTATTGATAGAGGAAACTTGTAGAATTAATTTGGTACCAAACATGATATAATTGTCATTTTTGAAAATCATTTTCAACGTTAATTACGTCAAACGTAAAGAGCCTACTTTCATACTGAGAAGAAAAACAAATGTGCGAGTCACATGTAGAGGAAGGATCAATCTTTGAAGACAGGAGAATCATTCATGATCATTTTAATGACGAATTCAGCGAAACAGCTTATACAATGTTAATACAAAGATTTTTGATTGTGGTTTTGTCTTAATAATTACATAATGCTCATTAAAATGTTTTTAATTTGTCAAAGCGTAACTCTCGCATTATGCTCATCTTTAAATGGT
>JXSR01S028835.1:43164-55262 GCA_000969725.1 Ophiothrix spiculata
ATTTGTGAAACATCAAATGCTTCTAGGTAATCTTAGCATTGCTAGAATGTTAGGAAAATTTGTAAAACATCAAATGCTTCTAGGTAATTTTAGCATTGCTAGGATGTTAGGAGAATTTGTTAGAAAATGAATCAAAGCAGGCTAATAAAAATGCGTGTTATTTGTCCCATTACTTACCAACTTTATCCGAGTTGCAGAGAATATGCTCCTTATTGCCCCCACGATTCAAGCCATGTTTCATCCAGAAAGATATACTAAATCTATCTGTGAGATTACTAGGAGCAAATTTCTTGGGGATGATAACAGCGCTTTCAATCCCATCAAATTCATAGATCTGGTCGCTGTCGTGACCTTGGTCTGTATTTAAATCTTCTGTCCACTTCTCACCTACGTTTGGTGTGGGTAAAAGGTCGTAACTGCCTGGTGCAGCACCTGAAAAATAAGACAAAGTCAGATCATTAAGATCATTATGTTAATGAAAGTTACATTACTGGAAGTATATTTCTGGATCTTTGGAGTTTGTACCATTTAAGAATCATCTTTATTTAAATGTCAGATGAAGGCTCTAGGGGCAATATGTCATATCAGTTCACAAATATATCTTCTTGATACCAAAAACTTTTTTTTTTTAGAGGTTAGTGATGTTTAGTTTTTAAAATTGTTAAAATTTGGTCAAGTAAATTCTTGTCGGGCAGGTTACTTTGGAAAGATACTTGCATGACTGGTTAGTACAAAAAAATACCAACGTACAACCCTAGCGTTAATTATACAAAAAGTAAAGTTTCAAATTGTTTTGCATTGTATTGCCAAAACAATCTGAGAATCATTTAACATTGCAATGAAAGAGTGCCTCCAGCACAAAAAGTAAGTCACAATGTTAACATATTGTCTCCCATGTGGCGACATGCTGGTGTCACATAAATCAGATGTCAAAAATTAACAGATACAGAACAAAAAGAATATATCACAGTGCAAACTTATATGATAAGAATAAGAGTTTACTTTGTCACCCGAAACACTTGCTTCTTGTGGGATAATATTTGCCAGAAATCAAGGAATTAAATCAACATCTTATAGACATTTTGTCGTGCTATTACAAAAACAATTCAACTTGGGAGCTAGATAACATTTAAAAAGGATGGGCCTCCTATGTTCAGCAAAGTAGGTCGAATTGTCCACATATTATCACCTACATGTTGATGTTATGCTGTTGTCGTGTTGTTTAATCCCAAGGCAAAACTTTGCAGCCATGATTGTCTATTTTCAGTAGCTGACTTCTTGGTTTATTCATAACATTGAAGATGTGATTACGAACTGTATTTTGAGTAAAGGTATGATCACACTAGGTCCATTCATGTAGGGATGTGGAATGGAATGTACCGTATTGTTTTTGATAAAATGCCCAGATGGTATATTTTCCAAAAAAAGAGTATTTAGTTGAGACAAAATTTTCAAAAGTGAACTTATTATATGCTAAAAAAAGTATAGCATCTACTGTTATATGATCATGACCAGGTTATAATAACTCTAGGTAGAGAAAAAATTTGCTTCATTTCCAAGATCATGACCTCATTTATTATAAATAATTTCTGGCACCATCTTGCTGTTATTAATTATGGTTAGCTTTTTTAAAAGAGATCTGAAATTGACAAACTGTTTTTGACCTATTACTTTGAAAATGCTTTTTAGATAGGAAATGTTTATTAAAGACAATACGCTATGTGCGTGGTTTTGATCCAACAATTAAAATTTCGATGGCAAAGGTAGTTCTTGACCGCCGATGTGGGTTGCACCACTTGCCTCATAACCCTACTTTTGATCTATAAGCATGTCTTGAAATGCATGAATGTGGAAAACCTTCATGGAGCATCAAATTTGAATAAAAATTAGACATGGCTTTTAAATTTTCTCTCATATTTACTCTCATCAATAAAACCTAGAGGTGAACACAATTTGAACTTAAAACCAATGATAAAATATATATTTGCTTTCGAAAACACTCCATTCATCCGAAAAATCTATGGAAAAGTCCCTTTTCTCTGCTGGTGATTACACCATTTCCCCTCAGTATATCTTATATATACAGTAAATATATATACGTCATCAATCGTTGTGAGCTCTAATCTAGCTATATTTTGTAAGACAACTGAATCTAATTCCTGAAACACGTTAATGTAAACATCTTACCAGGTAACAACAGCACCAATAAAAGCTATGGTCACAATAATCGTACGATCAGCTTACGAGCAGTGCTTAGTCCGTTTAAAAGGACCACGAGCAGTGAGTAAAGCGAGCAGCGAGGGCATCGTGTGGTCCTATTAGATGTACTAAACACTACTCGTAAGCTGATCGTACGATTATTGTGACCTTAGCTAAAGATATACTGCCAGGCAATATAACTGAAAACAATAACAAAAAAATGTCATGTGGGTGTAATAAAGTCATATCTGCAATGGCTGCCATGTGATATTTTAACACCTTGTTTCCAGAATGTGACAACACCTTCAAAGTCCATCTCCCATATGTCAGTGGCTCTTGAAATGGTTCTTCAAGTGGCACCGCCACCTGACCCAAGACTGGACATCATAAAGTGCATGTGCAATGCAAATTTACAAAAAATGACAGCTATTGCAGATACAACTTTCTTGCACTCTCATGACAAAAAGAGATGTATTGAAATTTTTATAGCTTAGCGGGTCAAGCCATACTGGGTTCATAAATCAATTAAAATTCTTTCATTTATTATTTGCAGTATTTTATCATTATCAATTGGAATATATTGACTCTCTCATGCAAGCTGAAAAAATGTGACTGTTTTTCAATTTTTATTTTGTCTTTTTGTAACTCATTTACCTTCTGTGTTTCCATATATCTTTCATAAGTCAAAAAGTGGCTGTCCATTTGATGCAAAGGGCTAATCATGCTTAGATAAATCCTGGCATGCAACAAAAACCTCATCTTCAAATCTGTGTTATGTTCAAATTTGGATGTTGTTTTTTTGTGAATATGATACTCTTCTGGAAGTAAAATTCCCTATTTCATAGCAGAAAGATTATTACAACCAACCTATGATCATCTGGCACATCACGTTTGACAAAATGATGGCCTGCATTTTGTACTAAGTGTCATTTCCTATATTCATCCTCCTTGCTTGAACCCTTAAAACAAGAATCTCTACATGTGTTTCTATGTGTGAGACATCAGGTGATACTTATCTACTTTAGTTTATACCTCAATAAATGTCATAATAACATGCTCAAGTTATTTGCTGATCATCAACAAGTCAGGGAAATCCATGAAGCATTGAGAGACAATATAACACTGATAAATAATGCTTATATCTATCTACCTATCTTTGTACCATGTCCTAAGCTCCATAAACAAAATCAGCCTATTTATTTCTATTTCTCAGGATTTCTATAAGCCTTAAGGAAGGTGCTGCCAGCAATAATATCATCTGCCCATCTCTTCCTTGTCCGTTGGTACCAGGGACCATTTCCATGAATCATACTTAAAGGTACCAGTATTGTGAAGTCACAACTGAAGCTAAGCATTGAGGCCATAGTACTCTTGGGCCATCTCAATTTCTTTATCATTAGGCCAGACTCCACTAAATATGTAACCTATTCAAACATATTTATAAAACCACCACAGTTATGACCAAATTTAAGGCAATTTTCAACCATACTTGTGGCAAATTTCACGAAGCAATTTTGAAACTTAATGTCACTGTGTATCATGGTTCAGCATCAGCTAATGTAATTTCATGATGATTTTCAATAGAATGACCTGGTTCTAACCAACAACATCGAATCATGATAACAGTCTTGATTTGATGAGCTGAATACAGACTGATACGGGTCATGTCAAAAGGGCTTTTTAGATGCCCGATAAGTATGAATTAGCCACAGGTGTGACCATATTGAAGTTCATATTTGTGACAAATTTCACAAAGCAATTTCACAGCTTAATGTCACTGTGTATCAAGGTTAACAAGCATAAACTAATGTAATTTCATGATGATTTTCAGTAGACTGACCTGGTTCTAACCAACCACATCAAATCATGAATAAGGGACCATGCCAAAAGATTTTTAAACACCCTATAAGTATGAAATAGCCACAGATGAGACCAAGTTCAAGGCAAATATTCATGACAAATTTCACAAAGCAATTTCACAGCTTAATGTCACTGTGTATCAAGGTTAACAAGCATAAGCTAATGTAATTTCATGATGATTTTCCATAGAATGACCTGGTTCTAACCAACCTCATCAAATCATGTTACGTTCTCACTTGATGAGCTAAAAACTGAGAGGATGTCAAATCACGTGAGAAATAAATGAAAAAATTGGTTACATCATATGAGCAAGTCAAATGTTACCATGGTTACCATCCACCACAAAACTGCAGTAAAATCAGCCCCTGGTCAATTTTGTAAATTGAAAAAAAAAAAAAAACATTTTCAGTTTGATATTACTTATTTTAATTTCATAGCTCATTATTAAGAGTCATCAAGCATATATTAATTATTCCAAATTTTACAACTCAACCTGCTTTTGCTTCTTTCAGTGCGTCAGTTGATGACATCATAGTGACATGGTATAGCAAATTAATCCCACTGCCCACCATTTTGTAGTGTTTCTATATACTTTCAGGACAGATAAACAGCTATCGTGGCCACATGTTGAACCAATCAGATATGCAACCATTTTTGCTGGAACCTATATCTCAAAGTTGTTTTTCATTTCAAATCGGTTCGTGTACTCCACTCTTAACGCACGCGTCAACAGTGTGAGTGTAAACAATAAAAATCAACAAATCACACTCTGCAAATATGTGCGTAAATAAGTGCATCAGTACGCAGAAGGCTTTAACAACAAGCGTCGGAAAGAAGAAGAAAACCATGAACGAGTGAAAAACAACTCTGAGATAAATTATACTAATGCTTAAACTTCTTTATCATACTAATTTGGAATTTGGAATGTTGGTATCTCTGGACATTATAGCACTACATTTTATATGCTGGCTAAATCATTCTGCGAAATCTGATTCTCCACAACCCAGCCTGCGTTCGTTAATAAATTGCCATATTGATTTTTATCATTTGGAAAATGATTACCGACCACATCACTACATTACGCTGACCCAGTTTCAGCCGTCTGAATCAAATAATGTTTGCTTTTTCATAAATGTAAGGAGCACAATGACATGGTATCCTGAACTGAACAGCATGTCGCAAATATGTTACTGTCTACAGATCAAAAAATATACTTCAAAGATTAAATTACAAAACTACTCCTCAAGTTAACAACATCATAATACAGGTCAGTTTGGTGTCTTTGCTGCATAAATCTCCCGCATTATTTCCAACCCTGCTGTATAATGAACCAGTCATTTTCTCTATTCCAAGGTAATCCCTCTAAAGCATCTCATGCATATTTCATGTTTTTTCTCGGCCTCTGTGAACTGTCCCTTACAATATGCAAATGAGATGAGAATATGGACACTTTGGGAACAACTGTGCAAACTACGTAAGACACTTTTTATATTCAAAGGAACTAGTGTAGTAATACAGAAAATCATAACAAGATGTCTAATCATCATGTCAGTGCAAGAAAGTCGAATCGGCAATGATTGCCTATGTGATTTTTTTAAGGGGCATTGGACAAGTTCAGCATCATCCCCAAACTTTTCCCAAAGCGTTTTGAGATTTCTGTATCATTCAAAGTATTAGCGGTAATAATAACAGCATACAAAGTTTCATTGTCAAATTCAAACCTTATATATATCAAAATATTCTTTTACTTTTAATTATCGTTGTCGACAACAATAAATACTGCCTTCTAGTTGAAATTTTAAAATTAGGCTTTTCAGGAGATCTAATGCACACTCCAAAACTTCTTTCGATTTATCCGCAATCTATGATATAAAGGATCTTTGACTCTTTCTTGATATGTAGCATCAATAGATACAAATAGAGAATAGCCTCATACCCCAGATGAACAAACAAACTTGACTTTTCTGAAGGTTTAGATCAAAATTTTCCCGATATCTGGTAATTGACAACTGTTATTTTCTAAAATATGAGGTGTAAATCATCCACAAATAAAATTTCAAAATTTTGTCCAATGCCCCTTTAATGCAACAAAAGCCTCAAATTAGATTACACCACCTCGCTGATTCACTTGAAATCACTCATCTGCACTAAAATCGGTTTGTTTTCCACAAACAAAATGAAAACAATCATGTTAACTTTCAACATTTTTATGTATAAATGAACATCTGAGAGACGCATGCTGATGAGGCATAATGCTTTTCCTTAAAAATATCACTAATTTGATGTCAAATTAACAAATAACTGACAATTTTGCTTTGTTTTCTACAGACAATTAAGTGTTATTCCAGCAACTCAATGATATCATAAAGGCTAGATGAAACAGGCATCTTATTTACCATAATCAAATTAATGAATAAATAATGCCTCAATGGATGTCCTACGGGAAGCAAAGATGCAACTTTTGATTATCCACCAAAATATCTAATTGTCCAATCAGCATTTGATGAGCTCTGTGGTTAAATATTGCCAAAATGTTACATAAAAATTGTGTTACATATACACCACTGATATTTCCTCAACAAAACTTACACCCTGGTCACATAACAAACGGTCGCCGACCGGTATCTGGTAATCTGAAGGAAGCCGCAAGGCCGGTATGACACCGGTGAATGCTTGCGAGCTGAGTGGCGATGCCGGGTGTGTCTCCGATCATTATTAGACCATAACTGAAGACATCATATACAAGACGCAATGTTTTAACTCAGAATTAAATTCTTGCGGCATGCTTCCGGCATCTATGCGGCTCACAGACAACGGTCGGTCATCTATCAGTGTCCGCTGAATTCTACCCTGTAAACACATTGTAACCTCGCCGCAAGGTTATGTGACCAGGGTATCCAAACAATGCAGCACAAAGGGAATACACAAAACCATCTGCACATTTATCAAAACCTGTCTGAAAAGTAAAAATTTGACCGTTCATCTCAAAACAGCCGTAATCCAGCTTCTTGTCATTTTCACTTTTTTTTAAACATTTGCAAAGAACAAACATACTGGTTCTCGGAACTACGCGATCCCCCTGGCCGACGCGATCAGAAAAATGGAAAGTTTAGGGAAATTTGACATCATATGACCTTTGACCTTCAGATGTGACTTTTGACCTCATCAACATTTGAGGATTCTTATATTATAAACAAATCCACAAACCAAGTTTGGTTCCAATCAGATTTCAACTTTTCAAATTAGGCCAAATTGACATTTTCAGCCTATTTTACAACTTGACCTCAAATGACTTTTGACCCTAGTATGTGACCTTTGACCTCATCAACATATTAGGATTCTTATATTATATCCATAAACCCAAGTTTGGTTCCAATCGGACTTCAACTTTTCAAATTAGGTCAAATTGACATTTTCAGCCTATTTTACAACTTGACCTCAAATGACCTTTGACCTTGGTATGTGACCTTTGACCTCACCCACAAATGCGGGTTCCCATGAAGCACCCATGACCCAAGTTTGGTATAAAATTGGATCGATTGAGCCCATATTTATTGGTCGAGCTATGAGTTGCAAAAATATTGGGCGAGACGCAGTCGAGCCCAATATTTTAAAACTTATAGCGAGACCAATAAATATCGAGCGTAAATCATCCAATTTTATCATTATCATGTTTTGGATCCAATATTTTCCCACACTTGGACACCTCAAAGCATGATAATGGTTGAAATCTATCGAAGTATGCAGAAGTTAGAGGCAATGTCAACCCTTTTCACGACAACGCCAACAACGCCAACGCCAACGCCAACGCCAACAACAACGCGGACATCCACTACTATGCCATAATCCCCATTCTACTTTTCAAGCCAGGGGGATAAAAATGAAAGGATTTTGATGACAACATCATTGAACCTCACCTGGTTTCCAGAACTGAGAAATCAAATTATGGGTCAGAGGTTGTTTGTGGCATAACTAAGATAACACATTCAAATATCAGTAATCCCTATGCTTTCTGTTGACAGTACTCAGAACATATAAATATATTTCATACTTCCGATCAATTTCTTAAAATGAAAATTTGCTGGTGATTTAAAGCAAGCATAAAGATTGTGAATGCATTTCGGCAAATTAAACCTTTGTATGTATTTTCCTGTAGTGCAAATCAACTTTGTCACAATTTACGCCCGATTAGGGTTGAATGAACACAAACAACCAATTCTCCTTTAAGCTAATCACTGAAAATGTCTCTCTGCTTCATTTTCAAACCAACTTTTAGGAAATGTTACGTTCCTTTGATCCAGAAAATTTGTACTAATGTACTAACTGGAAACAATGATGAGTGACATATGAACCTAAAAAGGCATACCATAATGTCTTTATAATCCATTACAAGGAGCATCGCAATCACTCAATTTCAAAATGAAAGCACTCTTCTGTTCCTCACAAAACAATATGGGTCAAAACATAGTCAGCCTTCAAACAAAATTTTCGCTACCAAACATTTGGTCGTGACGTCAAAATGACGATTGATTCCAAATAAAATAACTTAAACACCGAGTTGAGACCAAATAAAACTATGCACTAAATTGAACATATGTTGAAATGCCATATACATTGCCTCAAATGTTTGTGACCGGTTTATACTTTAAAGTTGATCGCAAATGTTTGGTTACGAACATTTTGTTGAGGGCTGACTATGTTTTGATCCTATCATCACAATTCCTGAGAGAGACAGGTTCAAAAAGAGACAAGGCCAAAAAAAAGTAGTTTAGCCTCAATGACCGACCCTAGTTAAAAAGAAAAAACCCTAAAAATAGGGTTGAGAAAGCATTCAAACTTGCTCAGATTGGGTGGGGAATTTTTTTGGTGGAAAATGCATCCAAAATGGAAATTTGGATGCCTTTAAAAAATTATTAACAAAATAATTTTCCGACCAACCGTTTCAGAAATTCCACTTGAGGCCAACACCCCTTTTTTTGGCCTAATATTGTACACCTGTTAACTAAAACATAAAAACATAACTAATTTGATTCAAACATCTGTGAAATTGACAAATCGTTACAAATGTACCAATTGGTAAATGTCAATGTAATGACAACTGAAGCGTAAAATGAAGTCAGGGAGGGAGACTGAAAGGTAGAATGTAGCCTGGGGTTTACTTTAATTAGTTTTATATGTGGGTGTGCCTATGAGACAAATAACATCCCTGTTACACCTTAGTTTGCTACTCATCCATTTTTACTTTAACTTAGGCGTTTCCTCACAGAAGCAAAATCTCCATTAAATTTCTTAAAAATCTAGTATTTGGTAGATTTACTTGTGATAACCTTAATTTGTGCTGATAACAAATTTAAAATTTAAAATTATAGGTCACCATGCTTGTTTTTCAGATACAGGCATTTCAAAAAGTACACATTTTCCCAAAAATCACCTGATTTATCAAACTAAGAACATAGGGAAAATTCAAAAAAGTCAATCATTATGTGCTTCTAAAATAACAAATGCTTCATTAATTTTCCTAATTTTCACGTATGTCAAACGAGAAATAAAGAAGCTAGGCTTCAGCCTAGCTTAAGAAGAAAGAAAGAAGAAACCGGTGAAAAACAGAACCCTGCCGTTGAATACGGCAGGGTTATGACAAAAACAAGCATTTTGTAATAAAATTGTATGCATCTGCATAATTTTCCACATATATTAAAAACAAGCATTTTGTAATAAAATTGTATGCATCTGCATAATTGTCCACATATATTTAAAACGCACCTATGTGATGCATGATTAATCAAACACATTGGTAAGTGTGTGTTCAATGTACATTGAAAATTGCGTATGCAAAATGGCTGCATACAAATGTTTGAATTTTTACAAATCGTTATCTCGCAGTGATTAGCAACTGCTTCTGTCAGGATACACATTAAAACCCCCAAAGGTGTGCAAAAGTAGTGTTTTCCTATTTATCCCAAATACACTATATTTGATACTTTTGTAAATACACCCATTAATATAAAGACCATAATTGATATCCAAATTTGCTGAAAATACAAAAGTTGGGCAAATTCAATCCATCCCAACATAACAGTGACCCATCCCCAGGTAAATCAAGGATGCTTACATTGTGAGCATATGTAGGGATTTTCTTTTCATTTTCCCTGGATTTACCTGCCCGTCTTAGAACAAAGCTACATGTATAATACATAAGACAGAATAGTTTGACGTCTCCATTTAAGTATCGTGCATTAGTTTGAGAGCAACGCTTGTTATTAAAGATATTCATGTATTCGGAATTAAGAATAGAATCAAATGTTGGAATTGCATTATAATACATGTAAACTTATATATATATAATATAGTAAAATACCATCATAAATTCTGCATGATTAATGCATTGAAATCTAAATTTATTTCAGAGCTTGAATTGCAGACTTTCAGATTTTTATTATCATTAGTCAATTGTGCTGATTATCTTGAAATACATTTTGCAATCCTTACTAAGTAATTCTTGCACAATTAACCAGGCCCGTAGCCAGGGGGTGCCCCAAATTTGACAATGTACAAAAAGGTCCACAAAAATTCCCTAAATGTCAACCAAACGAACCAAAACATGTAAATGTAAGTCGTTTCTTAATAAAATATTACACAAAATGCTTGGAAAACTACTGAAAACCTTTTTCCTCTTTTGTTTTTTTGGCTTCTCACTTTGTCAAAACCACTAAACTTAGTTTAGGGTCGACCTATACAATTTTTTTTCTCCAAAAGGTCCACTTTTTGAAAATCCGCACCCCCCTTAAAAAAATTCTGGCTTCTGGCCTCCTGCAATTAAACAAAACAAAATCAAAAATAAATTTTGAAGAAAATGGAACCACAATTTGACTAAAGCTTTGCATGAAATGAAGCTGCAAAAATAACTTTGTTGGAAATGAAGTCTCAAAATGATCTTTGCACACAATTAAGTCACATACAATTTGAATATTAAAAATAATGTTCATATCTTAATTACATTTTTCCATTAATGAATCAATTTGTAAAAAATATACTCTTCAAGGAACCCGATTTTCACCATATCTCAAAATCTTCCACGTAACCAGTTTTCTCATTCTCAACTTCAGCTGGATGAGTCTTAAATTCTGTTTTGCCAAAAACTTGTACCTTTTGATGCCTCAGATAACAAATGTTATACTATGTCTTTCATGTTCCATTTCAAATTATTAAATCATTGAACATCAAAATATATTGAATATAATAAACAAAAATGAAAACTTGGATAATAATACATCAGATGGTTTAGTATGCAATTAGCCAGCAAACAGGTATCGATGCAGCGTTGCCATGGAAATGATCATGATACTTTAAAAGCACAGGATGAGAACAGGAATTTGTGTGGAATGTCAGAAATTGAAAACAGAATGCAGGTTTAATGTTTTTACCCTTGACAAGTACTAGATGAAATACATCAAAACGAGTACTTTCTCTAATTGGATATGACTTGAGGTATGAAGTCGATTAAATTGATGAGATAAAATTGAAAACACTTTACATGAGTTTGCACAATCAAATTAGTCTCTAGACAGAATATAATATGCTCCTGATATTATAGATTTGATAAAATTTAATTCATATTAGTCTAATGGAATTTTTCTAAATATCTTTATATCAGTAAGCATCATGTTTTAAATCTGAAGGCTTAATTATCAAAGGAAGATTCTTCTTTTCAAACATTTGTTGTTTTTCAATATTTGTTTTCTTTTTTTCAATGGCAACTTTCTCATATTGCATGTGGCCATTTTTGGCAAAAATCTCTCCTACGTTGAAATTGCCAAAATTAAACAAAATATTATTATTAGCTATCATGCTAGATGCAATCATCGCTCTTTAGACTATTTGAAAATGAGGGCGCTGTTCCAGTTTGGCACCAAAAACCAAAAATAGGTATGCCATACAATACAGCATTTGACTGGAAAGAGTTTATTCAGAGGTTAATTCTATGTTTTCATAAAACCTTTGAATAATCATCATATATTTTGACTCTGTAAAAATAAATT
>JXSR01S028835.1:64222-81150 GCA_000969725.1 Ophiothrix spiculata
ATCTTCCTTAAACAATTTGTCTAAACAAAGCAGGAACCAAAATTTCATCAAAACTACTATTAGTATAACATCCAAGGCTGAATTGACACATTTTCTTTGAAGATTTACAGATTTGCCTGAAATTGTGTATTAGATGCTTTATATTATTAAATCAATTGCTATGGTAGCATTAAGCATTAGGCTGTGAGGATGATTCTAGTAACTGTGTGAATTTCAACAGAGCTGGTTTAAGCTCAAAAACATAAGAAAACAACTACTATTAAATGCCTTATATGCTCAACATTTCTATATTATATAAAGATATTTCCATACAAATACACAACCTGTGTTTTACAATATGAAATCCATTGTAATACCTAGTTGATGAAAAGCTGATCTTGTTTTCCAATTGTCAAAGAAAATATCTTGACTCTAATGTCGCACAGGTAATAAACAAGCCCTCAGAAGGTGTATTCTGTAACAACACAATGGAGTCAACATATTGCGGTAATATATCTTATATTAAGTATGACCTAAATATTGCAAAAAGCCGACTAGTATAAAGATTGTAATATTGTCGAGCTGCTTTTGAATACTTTATTTGTGTACTTCTATTGAAAATGGAAAGGTTTTTATTTGAAACCTGTACATCGGATCTTCAAAATATTAAGTGCGGTGTTCCACAAGGCTCAATCTTGGGCCCCTCTTATTTATACTGTACGTCAATGATATAACTTATACTTCCAATATACTTGATTTTATTCTTTTTGCTGATGACACTACTATTTTATTCTCTGATAAAAATATTTGTAATAAAACAAATATCGTCAATAATGAATTAAAAGAAGTCTCAAATTGGTTTAAAGCGAACAAATTGTCCATCAATGCCTCAAAAACAAATTTTATGATTCTAGGTACATCTTTTATGACAAGTAAAATACAAAGAAGATATCTTGACTCTAATGTCGCACAGGTAATAAACAAGCCCTCCACAGCAGGTGTATTTTGTAGCTACACAATGGAGTCAACATATTGCTGCAGCTTATCGCATATTAAGTATGACCTAAATATTGCAAAAAGCCGACTAGCATAAAGACTGTAATTATCGTCGTGCTGCTTTTGAATGCTTTATTTGTGTATTCCTATTGAAAAGTTCCAGCTACTATACAATGACTATTACTTGATTTAAGTGATGCGTTTCTTTTCCCTGAAACATCTCTTTTTGGTTCCTGGTGGTGTTATTAGGCACAAACAAAAAACAAGTTTGTTTCCCGTGCGTCGCGCGCATTTCGTCTTGGCGTCATTATTTGCGCATTTCATTTTTTCATTTGATATTTTAGAAAACTAAAATCAAAATAGCCAATTTGATAAAAAGAACAGGGAAATTTGCAAAATTTTTACTAAAGAAGTGTTTTCTTTTCAACAAAAACTTGAAAGTGGACAGGTTTCTTACTGAAAAAATAATCATCCATGCGGATTTTCGATCAAAATTTGCCTTAGCACCTCTTGAACAATAGAAAAAAAATACAACAAAATAAAATAAAAAAACGCACTTCGCATTTAGGTTTTTTGACCACGGACAGGAAACAAACTTTTTTTTTTGCCTTATTCATGTAATTTAAAAATCATGCAAATTTTCTGTTTAATAATTATCAACAATCAACTTAATAACTAAATATTTGTATTATTTTTTTCTACCAAGTCCAGTGCAGTAACAACAGTATATATTGTATTTCCGTTTCAGCTTTCTACTGAAAAGAGTAAATGGCACTTTGCAAATTCCTGCTATCCACTGAAGAAAACTATCACATTTCTGCTACCCACTAAAGGTAGCAAATATTTCATATCATACAAGGGGGTATCTAAAACTTAACTTTACCCAGAAGAAATAGAGCCAGGAACATTACTTTGTTATGAAATACTTGCATCTTAGCATAGTTAATGTGCACAGTAACACATTTCTCCCACTTTTACCTCTATCCATTCTGGGTAAAGTTTAAAACTTTTTGATACCCTCTCATATTTCTGCTACCTATTGAAGATAGCAACTTATTATAATGTATCTGTAACTACAAAGGCAAAGTGCTCTATAAAACATGCTACCATGCACTAGCACATTTAGTAATAAAATGTTTGTAACACTTGATGGAGTTGAAGCAATAAACAGTTTTATATGATTCCTAAATTAACAAGTAGCACTTAATGGATTTTAAGCAATAAACAGTTTAAAATAATTCCTTAATTAACACGCTAACATCAAGCACAAAATTTACGATATAGAGAATAGTTCAATGTAGTACCTTTAAGTTTTTCTTTTAATCATTACTTAATTATAAATCTGGATTTTTATACTCAACTGAAAAAAAAAGCAAAGCATAATCCACTTAAAACCTTACACATATTTTATATACCTGTCTATGAACACAGGTTTTACAAACACTATATATAATATTTGGGAAAAAAAACCTATGTTATGTTTACCTGTCTGTAATCTTTCATCTAATGCTTAATGGTATCATGTAATATTCAAAAACAAAAACTAATCGCTTGGGGTAAAATAGTTTATAATATTAGTTAGGTATACCGTGGAATGCTATTGTTTTCTTTATCATGTTTATTGTATAGATTGCTCAGTGTGTGTAGACTTGGTGTTTTAAGGATGAATTTATGATGATGTGGAAGATTTAAAGGAAATTGAGTTTGGAAAAACTACAGAAAGAAAAAGATGAAATTGAGGTTCACAAAAGGCAGGTAGGTTTTTGTCTATGTTTTTTTCTCTTTTGTAGAAACAGGAGGTGTGAAAATGGATACAAGTGGTAGAGTAGACTGCTGTTTGGTTTTGTTTCGTTCAATTTTATTCCAAAAAAAATCAAATAAGATATCTTCCTTAAACAATTTGTCTAAACAAAGCAGGAACCAAAATTTCATCAAAACTACTATTAGTATAACATCCAAGGCTGAATTGACACATTTTCCTTGAAGATTAACAGATTTGCCTGAAATTGTGTATTAGATGCTTTTTATTATTAAATCAATTGTTAGGGTGGTATTAAGCATTTGGCTCTGAGGATGATTCTAGAAATCAAGTGAATTTCAACAGAACTGGTTTAAGCTCGAAAATATAAGAAAACAACTACTATTAAATGCCTTATATGCTTAACCTTTCTATATTATATAAAGATATTTCCATACAAATACACAACCTGTGTTTTCCAATAAAAAATCCATTGTAATACCTACTTGGTGAAAAGCTGATCTTGTTTTACAAATCTCAAAGAAAATATCTTGACTCTAATGTTGCACAGGTAATAAACAAGCCCTCCACAGCAGGTGTATTTTGTAGCTACACAATGGAGTCAACATATTGCTGCAGCTTAGCTTATATTAAGTATGACCTAAATATTGCAAAAAACGACTAGTATAGTATAAAGACTGCAATATCGTCAAGCTGCTTTTGAATACTTTATTTTTGTTTTTCTATTGAAAATGGAATGGTTTTTATTTGAAGTACAACTACCATACAATGATTATTACTTGATTTAAGTAACCTTAATAATGTATTTTTTCCATGAAAAATCTTTTGATACCTGGTGGAGCTATTTAAATATTATTGTTGAGTATCTATGGCTCAAAGTAAAGTGATATACTAGCTTATTTCCCTAAAACAATAGTACCTATCTCCCTAATCTTCGTTTTTTGGGAAATAGTGTTACAATTTACAATCATGCGTCTAGTTTGTAACAAATCTGTGGACAATAATATGAATGAACAATAATATGAATGATGGTATATATTTTTGCCATCTACTGGAGATAGTATATATAACTCATGTTTCTATTGAAGACAACAAATATAACTTTTCATATTTTGCACTATCTACTGAAGATAGTAAATATCATTTAGCAGTTTTCTGTATCTAAAGATACTGATAATCAATTATCATGTTTTTGCTATCATTGAAGATACTAAAAATCACTCATTATTTTTTAGCTATCATTGAAGATACTAAAAATCACTCATTATTTTTTAGCTATCTATGATAATAGTTAGCACTACCTTGGCAAAATAAAACATATCATGTTTGATATCAAAAAAGAATAAAAAAATACCATGGTACTTATATTTGTTTTACAGGAAATAAGCACTGAATACATACACTATCAAAATAACAAAAGTGTCTGTAGACTGAATGAAAATCTAGAACAGGAAAGTTACGCAAAACTAAAAATGAAACAAATAAATAATCCTATAAATAAACTAAAACAAGAAATAAAGTGTTATATTCTCTTTAGAAGCTGACTTTTGTAATTGCATGTAGTGTACCTATCATCGGTGAGTGTACTTTGCTTTGCAGAGCTGTCAATATCAATTGAAGTTGTAAACAACGTTTGTAAATAGCGTGTTGTTCCCTTGACATTTCGGTAAAACCTTGCATGCTGAATTTGTTGATGTTTATTTGTTCCATTTCTCAATATCTATACTCTGATGGTGGATTTAATTAAAGTGATTTAATCAATACCATGGCTGATTATAGATTGTCTGAATGTTTGATTGTAACAATGTACTACTTTAATGTATTATTTGTATGTTTTCTTTTACATTAATTTATTTTAATTATACATGACTTTATGTAGTTGAAGTAATTACATGGAAAGCATTACAGGTATATTACACCATTTTGTCACGCTATGAAATTATTGCCATCTTACATTTTGACTAAACCGGGATTGTTGAATAAATCAGCTCTTTAGATTAAGGAACACCTGCTGTGAGTAAATAAAAGATATATATGACCTTGAACATGTTCTACAAAGTCAAAATAAAAATTGCCGAACTGAGAATAGAATTATACTCATTCCTTTAAGATATGTCCACTTTATGTCTGAACAAAAATCATCATATACGCTGCATGGTATACAAATATTGAATGCCTCAGGATGCAATAGAAGCATGAGGTCAAATGTTGATGTATCTAAGACAAAACAAGCCAAATGAATGGTCAAAATGACCATAAATATATTTATACTATTGCTGATACGTAGCAAGTCGTTATTTGTTTTACATCATGATATCAAACACGTTTTGTTCATGTGCAATAGAACAAACTATTGCCTGGGTCAAATGACTTTAAACATGATATTATAAAGAACATTTTCTTAAAAATGTAAACTTCAACCATTCTAACCTGATTTGGGGCAAGCGGTACTAAGTTGATTTTCTTCATATAAAACAAATTGACATTTATGACCAGTTGAAGCAAACTTCTACTTCTGAAAATATACAAACTCCTATTATGCCGCCATGTTACACAAGCCTACAAGACACCTGCCTATTTGAACAAAGATTTCGCAGAATGCAATTGCGTAGGAAATGGTATTACCGCTTATGAAGCTCTGCACCTGTACTCTTGCTTATTAAAATTTGCACTTTTAGTTGATTGATCGACATCATTCTGACCAGTTTGTGACATGATTAACTAGATGCAATGACCAATGCTTGTAATATTTTTGCATACTAGTGTCTGACATATCTTTTTTTATTTATGTCAACACATATCAAGCCACTAAAAGCAGAACACTATAAAGTATGAACAAGTGTAATGCTGACTACTTGTCGCCAAGATATTGGGTCATCTCCTGATTTGAAGCATTTAGCCAGTTACAAGTCAAGGAGGGAAAGAAGTACCTAAGGGAAATCCAAGCAACCATGAGAGCACAAGGAGAAAAATTACCTCACTGCATAGGGAGATGTTTAGCAAAGGCTATCTCGGCATAAATCTGCATGCCTCCCTTTTTCCGATCAGATGGACTGGAATCGGACTAATTTTAAGATTATCGGATCTGATTCAGAGTTAAAAACAAATCTATACTCTGCCAATCTCACAAAATCGATTCAACTAACCCTAGGAAAATTGCAAAAAATCAAGTTAATTACCTCATAGAGATATAATGGGTATAATATCTCTATGATGACAATTTCATTACCAACCAGACTTATCAGAAACAACAAGTAGCCTCAAAATTCCATAAACATTTTTGCCTAGAATTAACAATGACAACTGCATGATACGTTAATGATTGATGGATTCACAGATATTGTCTTAATGTCAGCAATTTATTGTTCTTTATAATATACACTTTATAGAGCATCGGAATCTGAATCTGAATCAGCTGATTTGAAACTAACTCAGATCGAAATCGTCCGATTCTGATCTTAGGTAAATTGGTCACACACTAATCTTGTATTGATATGTAGAATGCTATAAATCCCCTGTAATTATTTTATATTTAAGGGTCCTGTCAATCCCCTTAACTTCATACCTAAAAAAATGGCTATTCAACTTAATATGTACAATTCTTCCCTACTTCTGCAAAATGTGGTATATTATATAGTTACTCCATCATTTCTAGCGGCTTTTCTACTTTGAAATAAATTAGTTGCAAGGTTACTGGTATAGATCAACAAATTGCACAGTGTAATTGAAGGGGGAAAAACAGTGAAGGTACAGTCTATAAACATATTTTAATTTTGTGGGTAATTTTATTTCATGAACAGCCACCTGCAGGTAATTACCTAATTTAATAACGTAATTCAAAAATGTTGTATTGAAAGACAATTGGATATTAAATTGTGAGGCATTTACAAATAATCACAATTGAGATTACAGATCTTGAAACCAATATCATACATGACCCAGATAAAGCTAGAATGCTTTCAATATTATGACTCAATATTAATTCCTATCTTAAGCAATCTTACTTTAAAGTGTAGTAATAGCAATGGATATTAAAATTTCTCTGAATAACTTTGAAGCGGGTTATTGCCCACCAGCAAGTTCTATTAAAAACATATGACATATTTATTGGACACCTCAGCCAACATACTACTTTGGTAATCCTTAGAAACTACGTGTCTGTCACTGGCATGATTTTGTTTTCAATAATAACACCACCGCCACCTCGGTCTATCATCAAAATTGCATGACCAATATCATGTATAGAGCGCAGGGAAACATCATATGCAGAGGAAGAGGACACTTTAGCCAACACGTTGTATTGGTGCTCGGTAGATGTGAAATATCTGACAGTTGCATGATTTTTTTCCCGATAATAACATTCCTGTCACTGCCTTATCCGACTTCCATCATTATTATGTTCTGAGCTGTCCGATTTCCAAAAAAATCGGACAGGGATATCGGACAGTATACAAAATATCACATTTTGAACATAATAATGATAAAATTGGATGGATTTTTTCGCACGATACTCAAAAATATTGGTCTCGCTATGAGTTTTCGTAAACTCATAGCTCGACCAATATCTTTTTGTATCATGCTCAATCCATCCAATTTTATATCAATGTCAAGGAGTTGCAAGACCAATATGTGCAGAGGAGGGTGACCATCATGTACAGTGGAAGAGAACACTTTAGCCAATATTATATTGGTGTTCTGTGGATTTAACATGTCTAGCACTTACAATAACTTGTTTTCAATAATAACATCCCCATCAATGTCATATTCAACTACCATCAATGTCAAAACATTGTGCGACCAATATCATGTACAGAGGTAGAGGAAATCATGTAGAGAAGGAGGGGGACTATCAGTAGCATGTCCTGGGCAAGGAGCATGGGGCTGAACCCCCATCCACACAAGGTGGCAAACATTTTGTAAATCGGCCTATTTTTTTCAAGGTGTTTTAGCTCTTCAGCCCCATAAACATGCTAAGACTCTTCAAAATGAACTTCACATGCGATGACTGGTGATGATCGTTGAAGCACTGCAGATTTACATCCAACACTAGAATTTATTTGACTTGGCATGCAAAAACTATACATCAGAGTATCCAATTTACTAAAACTATAGCTGGTCTAGTCAATGTAAACTATACAGACAAATATGGTTTGAAAGTTAGGGACCGTTCACAAACACTTGTAAGGGGGGGGCCTAATGCAAAAAAAAATTATCGCGAAAAAGTTTCGGGGCCCCCGTTTTCGACCTCAAAAAATTTAAGGACCCCCCCCTTTTTGCGACAAAAATTAGTGGTCAACCCCATAGAAAAGCATGTAAACTCAATTTTTACCGGAATATTTGTGGTAATTTTTGGCATCAGGCCCCCCTTACAAGTGTTTGTGAACGGTCCCTTACCTACAAAAACATATTACAAATTTTCACTACTCCATAGAAAATGTCTAATAAACCTTAATAAACCTATCATCACATGATCATGAACTTGAACGTGTCTATGACATTGTAATTGGTTTTGATTTTGAACATGAAAGCAGATGCTGCATATTAAAAAAAATAATGGACTGACATATTTTGGTGCAGTGAGATGATGACATAATGCAAATTTCACATTTCATATCAGCAATAACACTGACATACTATTAGGTTACTGAACTTGATACATTTGAGTTAGAAATCGATTAGACTATGCTGATGTCCCAACAAATATTACAAAAAAATTAGTTTACGGTACTTCATTTGCAGGCATGTAAAAATCATGGGTAAAGCTCAATTCATACTCGGCCTCCAAACAAAATTTTTCCTACCAAACATTTGGTCGTGACGTCACCAAATATTTGCCATTGAATTTAAACTATGAACGGGTAGCAAACATTTGGTCCAATGTATATGGCAATTCAATAACATGTGCAATCTAGCGCGAAATTTTGTTTGGTCTGAACTCGGTATTGAAGTTGTTTTGTTTGGAGTCACTCGTCATTTTTACGTCACAACCAAATGTTTGGTAGGAAAAATTTTGTTTGGAGGCCGAGTATGAATTGAGCTTAACAACTTTTGACGCACAGTTTATCACAGTGGTATCTCGAATGACAAAGGTAATGACATCTTTGCATTACTGAGGAGAAAAAAATCTGAAATGCTGAATTGGATGGACAAATTCGGAAATTGCAATAAATCTTCTCAAAAATCATTATACTAATCCAAATGCATCTTAGATAAAATGAAATAAAACATCTATCTTCAGTCTTATAAGCCAATTTTTAACAGCTAAAATTGCCTCATTATACCCAGCAAGTTCACTTTCCACACAAATTCACATGTCAATTCACATAGCTCTGAATTTCAACCTGGATAACACACTATGCTTAACAAGAGCTGTTAGAAGCAGTTTCATTATAGAGTTATTATAAGATGCCATGGTTTCACCTGTGCAAGCAAACCTTTGCTGTTGTTTCAAGCTGGTACCACATTGCTGTGAATCATGTAGCACCCATTTTGTAACCTGTTGAAACATCTCAAGATTTGTTTATGGATGATTTAGATTAGAGAAATACCCAGGGTGGCACTTGTGTGTAAACATGGGTATGATGCTTGAACATGGGAGCTACAAAATGTACCCTAAACTACAAAATTCACCTTAAAGAAGAATAATTCCATCAACTAACAGGTCAAGGAAATGAGACGTAACAGTAAAAAGTAAAGGGAAAGGTATTAGCTTAAAACATACCCTGTATAAGTGATTGACAGTGTTGTGATGATTTTGATCTCACCCTACAATTTTAGGTCCTACTAAATGTGAATAATTCATATACCCTAGACACAAATCACAATTTCAAGTTGAAAGCACCATTTTTCCTTCTATTTGTTGATGACACCCCAATTGTTGTACGTTGGTAAATTGCCTGTTGGAAAAAGAAGACCCTTTATACTTGTTTGTCGTTCAAGCAGCATATTAATTCAAGTTAGGCCACACTAATTTAATTGTTTGTCTCAAAGCTGCCGCGCGCATTGGTTTAAACATGTGCATTAACATCGCCAAATTGTCGTAATTTTTCTTCTAAATATTTTTTTTTTCAATTTCGTCAAATAAAACCCCATCGAAGATCACACATTGTATCCTGTGGATCTCAAAATGGCAGAATAACAAACATACTGCTTTATATACAAGTAAATATCAATGGATGGAATAGTATCGTAATGGTATAGTTGGAAAAATTTTACTTTAAAAAATAAAATAAAATAACTCCGCATTCCGCATTAGATTTTCAAATTTAGGTGAGCTTTGAGACAACAATTAAATTAGTGTGGCCTTAGCATACCCCAATCCATTATAATAGTACGGATTTGAAATAAAAGGGTATTTACATGATTAAAGAACGCAGCAAACCTTGCCATTTCTAAGCTAACAGTTACTTTCTGTCAACTTGAACATACAGATAAACACAATTAAATTGACAAATTGATCGCTCAATAAAGACAAAGTACAAGGTCAGCTGAGAATCAACCGCTGCAAATAATGTGAGGTTCAGCTCAAGGAAACGTTTAAATAAAATTTACATAATGAATTTAAAGGAAAGACTCAAATGAAAGACTTTAATTTGGTCCTTTGGCAATTTTTTTTTGTATTAGCCCTATATGGTCCGCCAATGAATATCCCGGATGAACATAACTGAGAATCATTTGTATAGACTTATCATGTAGAACAAAATATGTTGCATAATTGGCCAGGGGTAGTTCTTGAAAAGATGCTTTACCATAAGTCACACAATATATTTCTACAAGCAAATTCTCCATTGTCAAGAAAACTGCCTCCCACTGCATGTGAACAAACCTGATATAATGAATTAATTAATCACATCAAGATTATGGTTCAAATTAATTACACCGCATCACATTTTTCTCTGGCACCATAGGTAAAGATATTTTGTTTTAGTCACAGTTTGCTAATTGCTAATTGGGGTATCATATGAAACTTACTCAACAGGAATTTGTGTTGATGTCAGTAGGATATTCACATTAGTTCATGGTCAAAAACAAGATGGTTTTTCTTTCAAATATGACCATTTGGTCATAAACCCGATGAGCAAAGCAACATGGTGTTAGTTTTCAGTTCATAGAGAAACAACAAACATCTGTTTTCATATATTATATATAACAAAATTGGTATTTACCGTGATAGATCATAGCAAAATGTCATTTTTGGATTCAAGTTCAGGATCAATAAAAAAATATTCTTAATACCAATGAATTCAAAAATTACATTTCAAGTTTCCATTTCAAATCCAATAACAATATGTTTCTTTTTATATTTAAATGAAAATAAATGTGCTTTAAAACAAAATTTCCATTTAATGTAACCCTAACAGGCAAAAATCATACAAAACCATACACAGCCTAAGTCCAAATATGTCACGACCAATCATTACGCAATCACCCCAGTTTATATCTAAACACTTTTTTCAAACTAATTTTATTTTATTTATTTAGTACCAACAAACATAATGTAATTTGTCTCTGAAAATTTTTAGCATATACAACATCAAAGTAATAAAAAAAGCTTGCGGCCTGAAACTCATAGAAATTCAAATATGGCATAATGTGATTTTCACATACATATTCATAAGCTCTTGTAAATTTGTTATTACTTTCGTCATTTATGAAATCATCCTTCTCCAACATGGTATTTATCCTCGGGAAGATACTGACTTCCCAATGGGACCAAGACTTCAAACTAGCAGTGCTGTAAAATATATGCACATTTATTTTTTGGAATATTCATTATTTGTTCTTAGATATCTTAGATATGTTGTGCAAGTATGGTAGTTCATATTTATGCATTAGGAGAGTGAAATACGGCACGATTAACTGTCCTGTATAAATGTACACAATATCTGAAGAAGCTTTATTCTTCAAAAAAAGAACAATATGATTGCAATACAAATTATTCATGTTTCTTCATCCACATAATTTGGGCTAAACTTTCTATTAAAATGTGTATTTTTAGACTACAGGAAATGCTTCGATAGGTATCTTTGTTTTGCCGATCAAGAAAAGATAGTAACTTGGTAATGGGAATACTTGAAAACACATCTTTCAAGATAATTCCATAATTTTTCACTACATTGTTTAAATCATACAAAAGCACATTTAAGTAGTATGCCTTCCTGTTAGTTATAGAAATCAAGGAAAAGTATAGAGGGCTTATACACATGCGCAAAGAGATTGCATCAAAGAAAACAACGTCTTTCTATAACTGGGGATTTTATATTCATACAGAAAAAACTTTGAATTATCCCATTAAATGGTTTGAAACAAAATCATTTTTTCTTTGATTTATTTGTACAAAGAAACATAATGTAATTTGTCTCTGTGTATTTTTAGTATATACAACGTAAAGGTAATAAAAAAAAAAGCTTGCGGCTTGAACTCATAGAAATTCAAATATGACATGATGTGATTTTCACATAAATATTCATAAGCTCTTGTAAATTTTGTTATTGACTTTTGTCATTTATGATATCATCCTTCTCCTAAGTCACATTATCCTCAGGATGATACCATCTTCCAAACGGGTCCAAGACTTCAAACTAACAGCGTTTTTAATTATATGCACTTTAAATTTTTAAATCACATTTGTAATTTTTTTCCCTTTCTTTTCTTTTTCTTTTTCAAAATTTTGAGAGTGTAAAATATGGTATGATCAACATTATTTCATGGGAGTTGAGGAAAATGTTCTGTATAATTGTTTTATATTTGAAGAAATGTTATTCTAAGAAAAAGAACAATATGATTGTCATACTAATTACTCATGTTTCTTCATTTATGTATTTTGGCTAAACTTTCTTTTTAAAGCTTTATTTTTAGACTACAGGAAATGCGTAGATAGGCATCTTTGTTTTACCATCACCGATCAAGAAAAGTTAGTAACTTGGTAATGGGAATACTTGAAAGCACATCTTCCAAGATAATTCAATAATTTTTCACTACATTGTTTAAATCATACAAAAACACATTTAAGTTGTATGCCTTCCTGTTTGTTATAGAAATCAAGGAAAAGTATAGACGGCTTATAAACATGCATCAAGAAATTGCATCAAAGAAAACAAAGTCTTTCTATAACTGGGAATTTTATATTCTTTTATAGCAAAACTTTTGAATTATCCCATTAAATTGTTTTCAAACTAAATCTGTTTTTATTTGATTTATGTTGTATCAACAAACATAATGTAATTTGTCTGTGTATATAAAACGTCAAGGTAATAAAAAAAGCCTGCGGCTTGAACTCATAGAAATTCAAATATGACATGATGTGATTTTCACATAAATATTCATAAGCTCTTGTAAATTTGTTATTGACTTTTGTCTTTTCTGAAATCATCCTTCTCCTACATGCAATTTATCCTCAGGATAATACTGTCTTCCCAATGGGACCAAGACTTCAAACTAGCAGCGCTTTAAAATATATGCACTATTTGGAATATTCATATCGATATTTGTTCTTAGATATCTTCGATATGGTATGCAAGCCTTAGTAGCTTCTTTTGATGTGTAATATAATTGAGTATATTATGACATTATTCGGAAGAAATAAAGATGTCGCTGAATTTGCATTGCAGTGCGGTAATGCCATATTCAACGTGTAAAACATTACAAGAAAGAAAAGCAAAGATCCCTTGCATTATGGGAATACAATATTGAGTGTACCATAACTTAATAAAGAATATTTACATATTGTTGAATTCAAATTGCATTGTGGGAAGACTGAGCTGCACATTCTATAGTCTTGATATTATATCAAAATTCATATTCTAAGCTACATTTATATCCTAATTCATCAGCGTATTTCATAACTCAAAAAAGACATGATGCTGTTACTGCTACCTTTTGCTTTAAAAAAAGAATAAAACCCTGGTCACATAAGCTTGCGGCGAGGTTACGATGTGTTTACAGGGGAAACAGGAAATTTTTGCATGACGTATTCAGACTTACAGAGTTTTTACATGCTTGGGAGTTACAATATGTCAAAGGAGGTATATACCCTGTTCCTACAGACAGCAACGGGCTTCTTCTACTTAAAAATAGTTTTCCTTAACTTATAACTTATTATAAAGTTCCTTTTGACTAATCCATAATAAAAATCCACTTACGTGAACGTTTCGGCAATCGCTGTTGCCTTTATCAACACTGTGATGAGACTGACACTGTTTGATGTCTCTTGGCGACGATGTTGGTGTTGCCAGTTGACTTCACTTACGGTGTTTTCTGAAGTATCTCATCATAAATGTGATTTAGAAAATATTGTCCTTCATCCCTATTCATGGTGGTGCTCCCCTTCTTTAGTATTTCTATAGCCTCTTTGATCCAGCGTTTATATCTGTTCTGTTCTTTGCCTATGATCTTGGCTTCCCCCAGCCTATGACATGATTTTTGTCCACAACGTGATCGGTGATAGCTGATTTATGCACGGGATAACACCGGAAGTGAAGTCAACTGGCAACACCAACATCGTCGCCAAGAGACATCAAACAGTGTCAGTCTCATCACAGTGTTGATAAAGGCAACAGCGATTGCCGAAACATTCGAGTAAGTGGATTTTTATTATGGATTAGTCAAAAGGAACTTTATAATAATTTATCCTACCAATCCTGATGAATCTATTCAACGAGTTTTCCTTAACATTGACATTCATAAAAAATTACCGTTTACTACGCAACCAACTCTTTTCCAGTCATCATGCCAAGCATACATTCCTAAACTCTTTATGAACCCCTATTTACAGACTGGGGGATATTTATCTATGCTGTGTTAATGTGCACAGACATTATGAAGGAAATTTAGCACATGTCACCTGGGACCTGGGACATATGTATGTATTTGAATAAGATTGTAATAGTAAGGATATTATGCCATCATTCTTTGTTCATTTATTACAAAGACAACGTGATTCTGTGATGCTTTGCTATTTTCGCAACTCTATTTTATGTAGAATCTCATAGCAAGTTAAAATTTAAAGGGTTTGCACCCTTATATCAAAGAAAACGAAATGATTGGTTGTCCTCACCTGTTAAGCCTATTTTTTTACATACCAGTTACATCAAAATAGGGACGCCTCATTTACATATTGTGGGTGTGGACATTCCAACTTTTGCACATACCCAATTAATTTTGTGTAATTTGATTTGTGGCAAGTAATCACTCTGGAATATCTGACC
The DNA here is from genome assembly GCA_000969725.1 of Ophiothrix spiculata. Taxonomy (NCBI): domain Eukaryota; kingdom Metazoa; phylum Echinodermata; class Ophiuroidea; order Amphilepidida; family Ophiotrichidae; genus Ophiothrix; species Ophiothrix spiculata. Next base: position 79,163 of record JXSR01S028835.1, read on the forward strand.
AGATATAACAAACTAGCCGTAAAATCAGACTCTGGTGTTTGTTTAAATAATTGCAAATACCATGTTATAAGGATTAAAATGACACCTCGATGAACTTTTCCGGATATCTATAATTTACATAATGGTCCATCAAAGGTTAGAATGGAGTCAAAGATCAGTGAGCCTTTCTCTTAAAGGTTCTTTAAAAATGTTCACATTTTTATACTTCAACTAAACTATTTTAGAATGGAAATTTGTAGATAAAAGCATAAATAATCTAAATCTGCAAAAAAAATCAATTTCATCAAGTAAGGACCATTGTATGTACTAACCTATAGCTTAAACTGAAGTTTGCCAAGTTTAAAACTCATTTGTGATGAGCGGTGCCAGGGACGGATCCAGGAATTTTCAAAAGATGGGGCGCAATTTTGACAGCTCCTTGACGCCCACTCAAAGTAAGATGTTGCTCTGACAAAATAATGTGTTTAAGGGTGCAGAACTGTTTGAATATACCTAAAAAATCATGCATTTGCTGCCGTTCTTGACACAATTATTAATTTTCAAGGAATAAAATCATTAAAAAGCAGCGGTTTCTTGACCTCTTACCAAAATAAGAGGGGGCGGGCGCCGGTTCCCCCCCCCCCCCCTTAAATCCACCACTGGGTGCCAAATGATTTTTGACATTTTTGTGATGTACACATACCTTTCCAGCCAGGTGTGCACATCTTCTGTACTGTAATAGTGACCAATACAGGGCTACTCCTCTTCTCCGCACAGTCAAAGGCCACCACACTGAGCACATAGCTAGAGATTTCCTCAGAACTCAGTGGCTCTGTTGTGCTAATTTGTCCTGAAAAATACAAAAACAGAGTGATTTATTAATACAATTTCATCCAAAAACATCTGTTATTGTTAGAAAATATATAGAAACAAATTTAATAATAAAAGCCTGTTGCAAAAATAAAAGGACCCCATAGAAAAATATTTTTTCAAAATTAACTGTTATAAAGAAAAATATAAAAGAGAAGGTTAGACAAATGTTATGAACTTGGCTGATTTGACCTGAAAGCATAAAATGAGATAAACTTGTTAACAAAATCTGTCTAGACTAGACTCGGCAGTTCTGTCATGGTAATTTGCTTTGAAAAATATACAAAATTTTGTTTGTTAACAAGATTCTTCTAAACTCAGGGAATCTGTGATGTCACAGTAATTTGCCGTTTAAAAAAAGGAACATATTTTGTTAGCAAGATTCATATGTATTCAGTATAATATTATATGTCGGCTGCTCTGGCAAAATGAGAGGAAAGTCGCGAATCTACATTTTGAATAAATGGCATCTAAAGAAAAAATATGGTAAAAATTCACATTTCATTTTTTGACACAAAACACATTCATGCATAAGTGTTTAACTATACCTAAAGTTTTGAAGATCAACTTTGCAGGGGAAGTGCATTTATTCACGGTTATTTTATTGCATGTTGATATTTGCAACTAATTTTTAATGCAATAAAATAAGTGGACTGATTTGTATTTGAATCTCTAGATGGAGAAAGAAAGTGTAACATATTATTTATTATATATCATTTAAAAGCTGAGATTATAGAGAATTAAAATATGTCATAAACTCAATTCTAAATTTTGTGACTTTCCTCTCATTTGCCAGAGCACCCCTCATATGATGATTCTCCTGCACTTGACGGTGCTATCATTGTAATTTGTCCTGAAATACTTAGAAAGAGAAAGAGGGATTGGTTAACTTTATTCATCTCTTTTCAGCAAATCTATTCTGCTAATTTGGCTTGAAAAAAACATTAAAAAGTTGTTCAGAAGATTTTTATGTACTTTTGTTTACATACAGATCGTTAATATCCAGACTTGAAAGTTGGTAATGCAACATACAAAATAATCAGTTTCAGATTCAAATGCATCTGGAAATGACTCATGGAAAACTACAAAATGCCAACTTTGTAGTACTTCATTTTAATTTTGACGCATTTTAAGGAAAC
>JXSR01S028835.1:90286-110852 GCA_000969725.1 Ophiothrix spiculata
ATAATAATAATAATATAATAAATTGTATACCTAATCTATAATTTTAATAATCACTATTGTTTAGTGCAATATAGGGTATCAAAATTGACCTGATACTTTACAAGTCTCACATAGGGTATCAAGTTTGGCTTTTAAGTCTCTAATAGGGTATCAATCTAAGAAAGAACAGTTGAATTAATGACTTTCGGAACATGCGTAACGCGGTTGGTTACCCGAACACAAATACCCCCTCCCCCATACAATGTAATGGAAAATCATGAAACGAAAATTGTGTTTTGTATAATGTGGATGATAATTAAATCTAAACCAAATCATAGAGAAATAAATGAAAAACTAAGGTACATCTTTATTCCAGTCCAGATTCAATTGCCAATATGCTAGCAAGCAAGCATTGAAGCTTCAACCACCTGGGTCAGTCATTTCAAATGCCAACAACTGCATGACATCAAATCAAATTACTTTCTCATTAACCTGTTGTCTCTGCTATATATCCACATGGGTGACTTACAAATCGTCAGCTGCGTGCAAGAAAGTTGTATATGCAATGGTTGCCATATGTCATTTTGATATTTAGATATATAGGGCCACAGTGATCAGCGAACACCTGTAAAGTGTGCAGAGGCCAAGTGGAATTACACAAAATCTGGGAGGCATAGCGCACAATAAATTCCCAGTATTTTTATTTTTTATTTTTTTTATTTTCAGTTCTTGTCACTAGAATGTCAAAAAAAACTTAAAATTGTCTCCCATTTGTCAGTGTTTTTTGAAATGGTTCTTCAGATGATGCTGTCAACTGAAGAACCCTTTCAAGAAATCACCTAAAGAACCATTCCAAGAACCACTGACCACACATTGTACACTATATGTGTGATGCAAATTGATGAAAAATGGCTGCCAGCACATTTACAACTTTATTACTTTCACATGACAAAATAATACACTTACATTTTCACTTATCAGTTCCCAGATATATACAGGCTCAGTTCATTTTGGGAAAAAAGATAAGGTAAAATAATCATCAATATTTTAATGCCAGAAAGAAAATCATAATTTCTATTAAGTGCAGAACTTGGTCTTTCTCCAGAGACATCCATATCTAATAAGTGAGATATTCTGTATTTATTCCCATTTTTCTTATTAGTGTTGGAATCTTTTCTTTCAAAAAGCAGTATGCCAATTTATTCTCAGTTATTCTTTCTCAAATGTGTTTTAATCCATACTATAGCTTGCTTTCTTGGGTAGATTTCATGTTTTTCCCCATAATTCAAATGACATTTGTTCATTTCCTAGGGATGCCGAAATGCCTGTTAGGTGACAAAATTCTTTTTTTAAAAAGTGCTTTATGGGTGAATGGCCATTTCAATTCTTTTCTCTAGATAAAATAATAGGGCCTATCTCAGAAAAAATTACCTTACTCTCTGACTGATGAGAAACTAATAGTTTATATCCAGTGTTCCAGCTAAGGCTGTATGGCGTGCCATTGGCGCAGCCTTGGAAATTGGCAAAACAGGTTTCTGTCAATGTGTGACAAAGATGCTTTTTCTTGGTTTGTTTTGTAAATTTTCAGCCTCAGCTCCAATTTGGCGCAAGCACCTCTCCAACTAGGGGAAGCAGGTGGTGCAGCGGTACTTCCCTCTACTTGCACTAATGAGCCCAGGACTGTCACGGGTTCGAACCCTGGTCTAGGTGCTGTATGTGCAATTGGTTGCCAGTCCAAACTTGCTTTTGCAGGTTTTCCTCCGGGCGCTCCGGTTTTCCTCCTGCATCAAAACTGGCAAATTAATCTGACCATCTGACAGAGGACCCTCATGGAAAGCAGTACTGATGAGGCTATCCTCTATAATAAATATGTCATATTAACTATCAGCCTTTTTTGGCCAAAACTTTCTTTGTAAATATTTTTCATCTTTTCTCCCATTTTTGTCAGATTTTTTGGGCTATTTTAGGCAAAAAAAATGTTTAGAAAAAATTCGCCTGACCGGCCGACCCTACTTTAAAGGTCTGCTCGCCTGTAAAACAGGGTGGGTTTTTTTTCTGTTGCCTTATGGTGATTTTGTGTTGTTTCATTGATGTAACAATTGTCACTCTTAAGTTCAACAAACTCATTAATGATAAAACACATGGTATTAGTTGACATTTTGTAATCTGAAACAAAGTTTTGTACAAACATTTGCAGATTTTCAAGCCAGGTAAAAAGTAAAACAAAACAAACATATTTCACACATGAGATTTTCAACATGTGCATTTTTGATTTGAAACAATATATTCTATTTATTCTGAGGCTCGATATCTCCCTGAGATTTAAGCTTTCCTTAAATGATTCTTAATTCAATACATAATGATCAGGATTAGGTATCAGCAAAAGAGTAATAGGATATATTGGTGGAATAAATTGGAATTTATTTAAGAATTCTTGACAAATATAACATCTTCTCCCGAGGCAAAAATGACCGGCATTAGTATTAAATGAGATCTTGGTAGAGGAGGTTTTTCTTCAATCATAAAATAAGATTTTTACACAGAATACAAAACATTGCATGTGTACTGCTGCAGCAGTGATTTTGTTGATTCATTAATTTTAAAAACTCTTAGGCGACGGGCAAAAAACTGTTTTAAGGGTCTGACCAACCCTAAATTTGTATTTTGGAATCATTTAAAATCAGCCATTTTTGGCCTAAAATTTCTTTGTAAAAAATTTTCATCTTTTTTCAAATTTTTGTGGGATTTTTAAGCTATTTTAGGCAAAAAAAAAATGTATAAAAAATTCGCCTGACTGACCGATCCTACTTTAAAGGTCCGCTCGCCTGTAAAACATTTTTTTCTCGTCGCCTTATGGTGATTTTGTGTTGTTTCATTGATGTAACAATTGTCACTCTCAAGTTCAACAAACTCATTAATGATAAAACACATGGCATTAGTTGACATTTTGTAATCTGAAACAAAGTACAAACATTTGCAGATTTGCAAGCCAGGTAAAATGTAAAACAAAACAAACATATTTCACACCTGAGATTTTCAATGAGTGCATTTGTGATTTGAAACAATATATTCTATTTATTCTTAGGCTCGATATCTCCCTGAGGCTTAAGCTTTCCTTAAATGATTCTTAATTCAATACATGATGCTCAGGATTAGGTATCAGCAAAAGAGTAATAGGATATTTTGGTGGAATAAATTGGAATTTATTTAAGAATTCTTGACAAATATAACATCTTCTCCCGGGGCAAAACTGATCGGTATTAGTATGAAATGAGGGAAGCTATTAGGTCTATCCACCAAGTGATTCAAACCAACAGTTCATTGCCCAAACAGCCAGCATGCTAACGGCAGAGTTCGTTGATTCTTCTTTCTTGACCAATTCTATGAAATTCACACATTCTGAGAATGTTCCTGCACTAGTGAAGCCAGTTGATCCATTCATGTTGGCTTATTTTTTATGCCCTAGTTAATTTGTGATGCAAACAGGTATAACTTGTGTTAACGCAAACAATTTCCACACATTTTCACCACACCTTCTGCTAAGCACTGTTGCCATTGCTGGCTATTAGTAGAATCTTAGTATAATGCCATATACTAAGTAATATTTTAAACATCTTGGATACTGATTGTGAGAACAGATAATGTAAATTTCCACAAATTCTTCACCCAAAATCCATTACTCCAACTTTAACTAACACGATTACTCCAACTTTAACTATCACGACCACCACCACCACAACAGCCATCACACAAGCACCATTCCCTATTTATCATGACAAAATGAATTCATAAGTTATGTCATTTCTTGACTTTGAACCATCAAATAGTCATCTCAAGTTTCATTCATATTTTAAAATGGCCGCTCATCAAAAGTTTACCTTTGCTTTACACCTATAATATCGACGCTCTGATTTCCTTTAATGAAATTTACAGAATATAAATGGAAAGTTGGGTATACATGTTGAGGTGGGTCTCTATATCTTTCAAAATGTTAGAGATATTTTTGGTGGTTTAACCCTAACGATTCCAAACACTACAGAAAAATCAGTAAATTAGCTGAAGTCCAAATTTGTCATAGACAGGGTTCTAATATGAGTACCAAATCACTGCCTAGGCAGTACCTGCTTGGTACCTTGGGATAGATGGACATGGGATTGTGTGCCAGAGTTCCTGGGTTCTTATCCTGGTGGAAACCATCAATTTGTGACATATGCAAGCATATTTCCAAGGAGTGGTTTAGAAAAACGGAGGTTAGGGTTAAGTTAATGCAATTATTTGTACATGCTCTATCTGTTTCTCAAATTGTTTTAATTTACCTGGCTAAAATTTGCAGGCCGGGTTTTACTTAATTTAGAACCACTACATACTATTACAATAAATAAAGTGCCCTAAAACCAGTCCATAACAAAATTGAGTTCACTGCGCAGTGTAATCAAATTAATGAGGTTATTTGTAAAGTAGTTATAATAGACTATAAACCCATTGGAACATAAAATAACAAAGTAGGCATCACATGATGCAGTTTATTCATTTAGTTGCTCACTAAATTAAATTTACTGGTGATCTTTAGTGGTTGCTGTTACCAACAGAGCAATCCCTCGATACACCAACAAGCTATCACTGAAATCTAACTGAATACTTGATTATATGTTAATCAGCCATAAATGGGTTGAAAATTTGACTGAAAAAATGCAAGTGATTTAACTCTTCTGGATTTTTGATTTACTTTTTTAGAGACGAGGAAAAGTCACTTTAGAAGCAATTTTACCAACTGCCCCTATTGTGGAAGCTTTGTCATCCACTAGTAAAACTAATTTCTCACCACCTAATTGAACTTTCATCAAACAGATATGATTGTTTATCTCTAAAATATAGTTAATCAGAAAAAAATAAAAAAATTATCTTATGTCAAAAAAGGTGGTTTTTTTGTTTAATCTAAATATTTTGTTAATTTCAAATAAAGTTAGTGTGATTCTTATTAAAACTGATTTATTCTCCTCCGTAAGACATAATTTTAGTTTTCTATTTATTGTACAATTTATATTATTGTATTGTTGTATATATTTTGTCTTATGGAAAAATAAAACATTAAACGTTCCTGCCGTGCTTTCCGATCTGTTTTGAGTCTTGCATCCTAAATGGGCACAATCTGTATAACACAATGACAAGTTATTTAATGATAAAAAAAATCGAAAGACTGTGTATCAGCAGACATCTTGAGTTGAAATACCTGAATCTCTGACTTTTCTTTTAGAACCCTGGACTTGACAAAATCCTCGTTCAAACAATTTTCATGAAATACAAACATGACAATATGTAAAACCATGTTCATATAAAAGGTTAACTAATTACTAGAACTATGAGAAGTAGACCAGGTCAAAAACCTCTTCATTTTGATTTTTTAAAGGAAAAATTGTTTTGAAATACTTGGCAAAATGTAACACCTCTACTCTTTTACTATACATCAGTACACCGATATGCAAAACAAAGCATATTGAAAATTCTACATTTTATAAAAGAACAAAGCCATATTGGTATTTATTTTCAGATTGTATTGTCGTATTTTGGCATTGTATTTCCTTTTCTAAGCAATTTACTAGTGCACTGGTACTCTATCAAATTGCAGGAGCACACTAGGGAGTCCAGTGTAATTTTCTTAAGAGCTTTTACCATACCCAAGATAATATTTACTACTTCTAACATTTACTATGACATTCCTTTAGCTTGTAACTGTGTTTTTATGTATGTGTTATTTTTTTACAACATACAAAGGTTGAAATGCAACACAATTTGAAGAAAAATGTTTTAAGAATGTTTAGAAAGTGATTTCGCTAATGATATGAATAACCTTATTTAGTCAATTTACAACTACTTAAGTTTTATGTCACACTTTTAAAAATGATGGTAAAGAAACATCCTGAACAGTTACATGTACTTTAATTTTTATTCTTCTTTCTTTAAATATAATAATAGTTTTTATCTTTTGCATGATAAGTTCTTGAGTTGTATTTCTATCAAATATTTTGAATGTGGTGGAAAAGTACATTTTATAAACTTAAGAAATATTTTAATATTCAAGGAAAAAACCCATACACAATATAAAAAACAATAGCGCTATTTTGCAACAGATTCTGGTCATATCCATGTTTCTAACAATTTTGACTTCTTAATATTGGAATTTAATCGAAAACTGATGACGACTTTTGTGTAATCAGATCCTGAAATGTGCACAGAGTGTTTAGAGTCTTTTAAAAGCAACTTAATGGTTTTGGAAGAGTTTAAGTTGTTTTTGTTGTTCTGAAAATGTAACTTCACCCACCCAAAGATGTATCAAATGTTGGTGGTTTTTAGGTTGGAAACAAATGAACGTTCTACTTGGCTGAATGGAATTGTCTACCCTTTGGTTATACTTAGAGATATTGATTTATAGTTATCGTTAAAATCTGCCAAGGCTTTTAAAACCAAAGCAATAATTTGTTATTCATCAAAGAACAATAACACCTTGTACACAAAAAACAAAGCAAATAAAAAAGCGTTAAGTGGCTCACTTTAGCCAATCACATCAAATGATGTTACTTCTGCTTGATATAACGTGACATGGGCGACTTAATGAACAACGCGACTAATAAATAAACCTATACAAGCACTAAATAAAAAGCTGTTTCAGATTTAATAAATGTCACATATTGGCTCATTGATTCTGACAGGTTTAAAGGACATAGTTAATGGATAATGGCTAATATCACGGTTGCTGTTTTGTTGACAAATTTAATGAAAGGACAATGGTACGGAAAAGTTATTGCAACGTACAGTGTTTTTCAGCTAATGTGAGGTACTATCTAATGGGCAGTGTGTTACAAAGATCACATTTTTTTGTTGGTGATTATAGAAATTTTGTTTACTCTATTAAGCAGATTGTGGATGATTTCACACAAATGCCTTGTTCCTTTTTGGTACTACAATTGATTTATTTGGACTAGCTGAAGTCGCCCCAAAACACATGTGTACATTCAAACTTTGTTGTATATACATTCAAAATAACATTGTCAGATAGAATTTGTAGAATTGATTAGCACAATTATTTGCATTTTCCTTGAAAATTGATATATTTCAAAACATCCGAATCAGTTGAATTATGCAACCTACTTTTTACCTGATTTACTCTGGCAGCCTTCTCTAACACTCTAAGCAGACACACATTTCAAAATATAAAACAAAATGGATAGTTTGAAAAGTTAAAAGGTTCCTTCTTTGTTTAACATTCTAGAGACATAACTGTATTTCTTTGGGATGGTACAATTTGTGACCCCACTTCCGTGACCCCACTTTTGTGACCCCACTTTATTTTTGTCAATTTTACAAAAATATTACAAAAAATATATTTTTACGCATTTTTAAAATCATCCGAGGGGTCTTAAGGGGGTAGAAAGGGGTTAAATGTCAAATTCTCAAAATGCTCCGATTGACTTGAATTTTGATATGAATGTACTTTAGGACATCCTTAGCAACATAAATACATTTCAGAGGTCATAAGGGTCACTTACGGGTCAAATTTGAACAAATTTAAAAAGATATGAAAAAATTATCAAAAATCAATATCTGCCAATTTGACCTTTCACCCCTTTATGACCTCGGATGATTTTTAAAATGTGTTTATGTTGCTCGGGATGTCCTAAGGAACATCCATATCAACTTTTAGGTCAATCGGAGCATTTTGAGAATTTGACTTTAACCCCTTTCGACCCCCTTAAAACCCCCTTAATGACCTCGGATGATTTCAAAAATGCGTAAAAATATATTTTTTGTGATATTGGTGTAAAATTGACAAAAATAAAGTGGGGTCACAAAAGTGGGGTCACTGAAGTGGGGTCACAAATTGTACCTCCCCTATTTCTTTAATGTAATATTTGCTATATGGAATCACTTGTAACTGCTTATCTATATGCCCTACTTTCTATCTGATTCTGGTACCTCTATCCAGTGCAACTCTATACACATTTGAAGTATTTATGTCTGAAGATATGATCTGGCGAAGGAAATAAAATGCTAAATAAAAATGGCATGAATGTGTGTTCATAAAACAAACTCTATAGTCCAAAGTGTTGTTTTATTTACGCAATAAATGTATCCAAAGCTCTTGAGTTTGGAGATTATTTTCATATTTTCCTTACGTCACCACTCGTATTCTTACAGTACTAAAATGTGACACATTCTAGTGAAATGAATAATCAGTTAATTCCAATACTGATAAAAAAAATGGGGAATGGGACCAATTATTCACAAAATAATTTTGGCTGTTCCAAAGTAGCATTTTTCTCCTTGCCTAAATTTAATTAACTCAATCTGATAAAATACATAAGAAATTTCTGCAAAGAGTCCACATAAACAATGGTATAGTTTAACGATAACTTCCTTTGAAATAAACCCTTTGTGACACCTCCTCCCCATGCACTGCCTTCTTCCTTGTAAGATATAAAGTTATCTAGTAATAGCTGTTCAACCCTTCCATACATTGACACACATTGAATATGTCATCATAAAACAAACTCCAATTTGACAAAGGTGTTAATTTGTTTCCGTAGTAAAACAATTTATATTCAAATCTGACTGCACTACTTTGATTATTTTCTGTCTGTCCTACTTTTTCATCTGATTTTGATAAATCTAAGTACTCAATATGTTACAGTAGCAATATATATCACACAAGGTTTGCTTTGAAAATACTTTGAACAACATATTTTATGTGCCACATCTTGAGTTTCTACAATAATGATATGTAGCATTTTCAACTGAACATTATTCGTAAGGGATGATAAACACACTGTTTCTTCCATTTTGAAAACAAACGTTTTTGCCAAAGTCGATAAATAGTCCTATGTCTTTTCTTATGTCTGATTGCAAATTACATGGGCTATGTTCAAACTCAGATGTGTTAAGAACCATCACTTATGCCTCAAGATTTCATACTATATGATGTGGGATGTCCTGTTACCATGGTTACACAAAAGTTAAGAAGATGGCCGACAGATACTTCAGAGCTTAACACTTACATACATTGAACAATATCAGCATTTTGGAATGTTTAGGTACAAAAGCTGAAATCATATATTCATGTGGAAGAAAAAAAGAAGACATACATTACAATGAGTATCTTAAATTTGCCTGGGAATCCATGCTAACAGAGTTCAAAATTGACTGAAAATAAAGTTTACAAAGAATGACCTCCAAGAGGGTAAATATTGACACTGATTGCAAATTACATGGGCTATGTTCACACTCAGATGTGTTAAGAAATATCACTTGCGGTCGGGAGGTTTCATACTTAGTTGATGTGGGATGCTCCGTTGCTATGGTTACTACATTCAAGTCAAGAAGATAGCTAATGGATGTTTTATCTTACATGTATTAAAAAATAAGAGCAATTTGGAATGCTTAGGCTCAAAATTTAAGTCATATATTTTTGCAGGTGGAAAAAGATGATATACTATCTAAAGAAACATCTTACTTTGCCTGAGAATCCATTTGCACAGAGCCAACATTGACTGAAAATAAAGTTTACCAAGAATGACCTCCAAACCACAGAGGGAAAATATTGACACTGATTGCAAATTACATGGGCCATGTTCACACTCAGATGTGTTAAGAACCATCCCATATGCCTCGAGGTCTCATACTTAAGTGATGTGGGATGTTACATTGCCATGGTTACTAAAAGTCAAGAAGATAGTGCATGGATATTTCTTAAGTTGATGCTTACAAGTATTGAACGATGACAGCATTTTGGAGTATTTGGGGACACAAGTTGAATTCATATATTCACATAGAAGTAAAAAGAAGACATATAATATTTTACAATGATCATCTTGAATTTGTTGAGAATGGATCTTAACAGAGTCAACATTAGCTGAAAATATAGTTTACCAAGAATGACCTCCAAACCACAGAGGAAAATAATGATACTTACTGCAAATTACATGGGCTATGTTAACACTTTGATGTGTTAAGAACCATCACCATCATCATTGCGCCTGTAGGTTTCATACTTAGGTGATGTGGGATGCTTCGTTGCTATGGTTACTACATTTCAGTCAAGAAGATAGCTGATGGATATATTGTCTTGGTTAACCCTAATAAACACTGACAATGGCTGCATTTTGGATTTTTTCTCTGACATTTTGGGCAAATACATCAATTGTCAATTACAGAGTAGGAGGTCAGTTTAGATAGCTGGCATCACAGATTATAAACCGGACTTGGCAAAGTGGTAAAAACTCCAGATATATGTTGGAAACTTTTGCAATATTTAACATATTGTACTGATCGTGCATTGCACATACATTTTGAATTTAAAAACTAAAATTTAAGTTGAATTTATCAAAATCCTTGCCCCAAAGTGTGTTTGTTATAACTGAAATATCGCTGATACTTACTTTGCTATATGACTTGTCTATTTTTACAAATTATTTTCAAACACAAAGTTGAAAAACATTATAGAATATAAGAAAACAGCTATATAAAAGTAAACTAAACACTTTTTGAGTTAAATAGCATAATAAAATTCCCAACATAAACAATTTTCATAAAGTAGAATGTTGTGCTACTTTTTAAAAGAAATTAATACAATGTGGAGTTCAAATGTTTTAACAAATCTGACCTTCCTTTAATTTTTGTCTTTTGTTACAGTTGCAACTTTCTATACACCTAAGAATCTTTCAATGTTAAAATCTTCACACAGTTTCCAGCACAAATTCTACTAATGACAAATCCAACCTAAGACCAGCTATCAAGTAACAGCATCACTTTAAAGTCCATTGTCCTAATCATCAAAGAAATCAACCATCAGCGTTTGTTATTTTCTCCTCTACTGTCAAGAACAGGGGTCAGTGACCACTTAAAAAGTATTGACTTATCAAAAAGAAAAACACTATCTGTCTTGAACCAGATGGGTATAAGATGTAGCCAATCAATATCATCTTCCTAGAAGGGACATTTTAGTCAGGATTTCCCCTGTCTGCATATTATCAAAGTAAAATTATTAACAACACATCTGGAAACCTATTTTAACTTCCCTCAATTTGGTGGCTAACATGTATTCTTGGAATTACCACCTATACACACTTAGGGGAAATAATGACAATGGCACTGAATTCACAAGTTAGCTTGAATTATATTTCAATTAATTGGTGATAGGCTATACAATCATCTACATTTTACATTTTGGGAAATTAAGATTATTCAAGGAAACTGGTCCTATGTTCTTTGAGAAAATGAAAGCACGTTTTTTTTTTTTGTAATGCTTTGTCATATGTTTTACATTTACATCAATGATAAAGAGTCCAGAAAACCTACATATACCATTTTAAAACTGATTCAATTATAAGAAAATTGCATGTGGGTCTTTATATTATCATGATAATTATTTAAAGCTCTATCACATGACTTAAATCAGTTTACTTTACCAAGAAAAGCCATAACATAAGAAAATATGGTTCAGAAAGAATGACTTGTAAGCTGTAAGTGCTTTATAAGTATTTCTGCCGTCATAGCTCGATAGGCATGTTCAGCAGTACTGGATACATTGCATGATTTTACAATTTATTCATCTTTGATAATACTTTGGATCTTGGGTTCAGTGACTAAAATTAAATTATTTCAGTCTCTTAAGGCCCATTGATTTCCCCTAAAATCCACAGATTCTTATATTTGCATTAGGTGTTATGATATCAATCTAGGAGTGATCTCTGTAAGGCATGCTTTAGCATTAAGGCTCTGTCACACATCACCTAGCATACTTAATCCCACTTCTGTTTTGGTTTATGCATGATGTTCGTCATTTCTGCATTAGAAGTATGTTCAATACGTCATCCATACGGTTTGTCCATTATGTATACGTTCAATTTGTTATCCATACTGTGATAGTTTGTTTGACACACGATCAATATATAAAACTTTTGTTATGTTATTCTGAAGTTTGGGCTCTACACAGTGATATGTGACAGAGTCTTTATGCTTCATCAATGACAATCAAGAGAAATTTAATGGCATCTAAGGCAAAATATCTTCTTCCAAATCTAAATCCTTAGATGAAACCCTGATGAACCTTTGCAAAGGATTATCAATTGCAATGCAATATTGTTTTAGGTGCGCTTCACAGAGGCCAATATTGCTATCATTATAGGGACTTCTTCATCATTGTTTGTGTTCAATGGCTTATTCCTGGGGCAAGTACTTTCAGGATAAATGATTCTAGGAAAGATATTGATCAATTCCTCAAGAAGCTTTTTAAGACCAGCAAAATGAAAGGGAAATGGGAAAACAGTTTAGACAGGAATGTTGGACGGTAGCCATGGCTGGGTTTGGACTCAATTACTGTGCATATCCTATCATCCTTTTCTTTTCCTTCTCCTTTCCCAATTGTTCTCATATTCTTTCTTTTCCTTTTTTTCATTCTCCCTTTTTTCCTTTCTATTCTTTGTCCCCTTCCTTTCTTCATATTCTGATCTGCTTCTTTTCTTCCTGAATAACAGTCCTTGAGCTCAGCAAGCTTTAAGGTGCATTTACACTGTGACGACTTGGGGTAACGACAAGCAACGTAGACTTGCGAATTAGTTTTGAATTTTATGCCCGTCATCACTAGTTAAAGTCAGTTAACGCTCACACCAGCTGCTAGCCACACACACCATCGTTACTATCAGTTGTTTTCAGTTACAACTTTTTTACAAGCAATCCATAGCTAGAAAAACGTCATTAGACATCACCACAGTTTGACCTATGTATCAATATGACACCACACATTTGAAGTCGTCATCCCCTGAACTCATCTTCCTCACATACATTTCCCAACCATTATGAGACCCCAAAGTGATTTCATTCCAGCCATACCTGCCTTAGATTAACTCCATACCTAACTCAGCTCTATGGTTACGTATATCAAACTTTGGTTACACCAAGCATATATTTCTGACATGCAATTTTTGCTATCAACCAGTAGTAAGATACATGAAGGAGAATATGATGTATTAATTTTAGGTGTCTGGGCCATGATAGATGACTGAAATTTGTTGGTAAAAATGGGCTTGAATAATATTTTATCGATGTAGAACCAATTTTTAAAATAAAAATTGGGGTCATCGGACTCGGTTTAAAACTAGCATTTTTGGAGCTTTTGGGGGAAAATTAGTACAGAGGTCTATGGGGAATGTGGCAAAAGTGACATTATTTATTGTTGATTCTAAAACTTCCCGCTGAAAATTTGTGTCAATTTTTTCACAAAATTTGCACAAAAGTATATTATTTCAATTAAACCTATTTTTCATGAAAAATGAGAAAATGTGACATTTTTAGCTTCAAAACATTATTCTGCGTATACTGCGCATGCATGGTGCTGCACCTGCGAGATCAAAACAAGTGCGTACCAGTACGCATGGACCAGACACCTTAATCAATTTTAGGTTGAACATGCGAAGGTGAAGAGCACTTTAGCCTTTGGCAGTTTATCACTAATAAATCCAAATGAGTTTTTGAAACATTTGAATCCCAATTTGTCTGTTTGAAAATAATGGCACATAGCAAAATTCTAAGAAAGAAAAAACATGTAAAAATCAAATCACTCTTTTGTATCTAATAAAGAATCTTTTACAAAATAGGTTGGTTATTTCAGACAAAATTTTCCAATATCAAAAGTACACAATGCATGCTTGAAGAATACAGCAACATGAAGTGAAATAGGCACAAACAGGTCAAAATAACCTACAAGTAGTTAAATATTTGCTATATTTCCAGGACAGCAATCTAATTTATTAACTTGCAGTACCATTTTCCTGTTACTCACAAGTGTAGTAAACTTTGTGACATAAAAAATATTCTGAAATTGAACGTGCTCGAGGGAAGCCCTGGTCGAGGAGGGGGTACTCACATATGTAAGGTATACGGGGACCTGCTGCCAGGGAACCCCTTAAAGACAATACAGTATTACAATAACAACATCTGCAAAGAAAATGGTATGTTGGAATTGTGTTACTATAGCAAAACCTAATGGAGACATTAAACTCCAGGAATAAACTAATTTAAGAAACCTTGGAGGATATACCAATTCCAACTGTTTCAACATCCAGCAATTTGGAGAACACATCTGTCAACCATCTGCTAAACGACAGGGATGTCTGTCCCCAGTTCTGCAAGGAATTAAAATTGCTAGCAGTTCAAACTGGAAATAACTGACTACCAAATCTACAATTTATTCCGATGAGAACATTACATTATGCCTTGAGGTCTAACAAGGGAACGTAATTGATTAAGAGTCTTCTGAGATCAGAGTATTAACATTTTTGTTTGTATGTGAAAGCTCTGTCTCAAGTGCATGGAACTCTGGCATTATTTTGTTAACTGTCTTTAGGCCAACAAAGCCCAACAAATCAAGAAAATAGTGCAAGTTCACCCCCTGTCGCACACAAGGAATATAAATTGTTACTATCAATTAAATTGTTTGTGATGACAAAATATTTTTCACACTTCAACACATTTGCAAGTGCTTACTGATCTGCAGTATTTTTACCATTGTTATTATATTGATTTCTACTAGCTTTACATTTTCATGATGGAATTGTCCTTGAGCGGGGCAATCTGATAAACATTTTGAAGAAAACATTTTCTCACTAGTTGACATTTTCCCATAATAAAAATTGTTCTCATGGTGTACATTTTTTTTAGTCTGATATTCTGATAATGACAATTATCTAGATTACTCAAGCCTCAAGGTCATTTTGAATTCTGGATCGTGTTTTTTCCTAAATCAGAGAAAAGTCTATTTTGACTTTATAATAATTATAGAGAGAAGCCAGTTTTCAGCTTAAAAGAGGAATTCAGCTTTTTAAAAATAAAGAGTTATATTTTCCTCTCTTTTTAGCCATACTTTTGGTACTTATATAAAGAAAGAGCACCAGAAATCTTGCAAAATTGTTTGAAAAATAATAGTTTTCCACTTTTTTTAAGCAACCCCACTGGCATCTCTGATTATAAGAAGTCGCTCATTTGATCGTCTCACAAATGCAGATGTCAAGCTGTGCCACTCCAAATCATTACGTATCCATGATTGATTGGGAGGTTTATTTACACACCTGAATCTAATCAAGCTTCTATGTTGACCAATCGTATTGACCACATCATTACATGACAGATGACCTTAAAGGTATATCGCAACCTGGGGGGGGGTACTCAGAGGTATGTGATATCTGCGATATCCAACATAGGGTCTTGCAAAACTGAGTTTTGGTCAAAAATAGGGTCTATGGAACTGATTTTTTCTCAAATTTAGGTCTCAAGAACTGTTTTTCCCATAAAAATACAACTTTTGAGCTGAAAATTGCTCAAAATTAGGTTGAAAATTTAGAAAAACACACTTTTGAATCTTTTTTTCAAATCTTGCATGATGGAACACTTTTTGACCATTTCTGTTTGTCTCTCTCACGTGACATAATCTCTTTATCAACTCTCCCATGTAGTCATAGAAACGTTTGTATATTTGCTATTTGATTTTAAATGGATAAGATTTGGATGCTTATAATTTTGTAGTAATTCAACTGTATAAGTGGTTTCGGACTCGCATATTGGTTTATTATGTGTAGTTGTAGCAAACAGACATGTATTTGCAACTTTAAATTTGCAAAGACATGTCTGTTGTAGCAAACAGAAATGTCTTTGCAACTTTAAATTTGCAAAGACATGTCTGTTGTAGCAAACAGAAATGTCTTTGCAACTTTAAATTTGCAAAGACATGTCTGTTGTAGCAAACAGAAATGTCTTTGCAACTTTAAATTTGCAAAGACATGTCTGTTGTAGCAAACAGAAATGTCTTTGCAACTTTAAATTTGCAAAGACATTTAAAGTTATCACACTGCAGAACAATTTATGTGCATAATTGCCAACATGTCATAATAAATATCCATTCAATACTAATGTTAAGAACATGTTGTTTTGACCAAAATCACATTGTTTGCCAAATTTTCTAAGCTGGATGATGCCCCCAGTATTACCAACTCCCCAAACTTGAGATATAGTCAAGAGAACGTTTTGCATCAAATACCAAGAATTTACCTTTCCATCCCATTCTCTTTTCAAGCCCCATTTATGCAAAATCTCCCCTTCCATCTCCACTTTTTTCTGTTTCTATGTAAACAAGTCTCATAATCTCTCAATACATTAAACCTTGAATACTGCACTACATGAGCCAAGCACTTCACAGAACGGGAAATCTAATAAGCCGAAACACTTAATTCAAAACAACAACAACTTCAATGTCACTAATCATAGCTAAGCTTATCATGAGCTAATCATCAGAAGGAAAAACATCAAAAGAAAACAAATCTGAGGAGCAAATGAATTGCACTTTCATGTTTTTTATGTTCCTTCATAAGTGAGAGACTCGAAAACTGTTTACTTTCCGTCTACTGTAGCTAATATTAATATTGATGGCTATATTTATTATCATGTTTGTATTCAAAACATTAACTGAAGACGAAGGTGTATACTTGCTCATAACATTAACAACAATCTATCACTATGGTCTAAGGAACAAATAACTTACAAACAAAATTTGGTCGCTAATGAAATTGGCTAAAATTGTATAAATTGTAACTTGTTTTGTAAAACCACATAACATATTCACTTCTTCTAAGATAACTAACTACATGGAGTCATATGTTGCTTAGGCGACAACAAAAAACCCTGTTTTACGGGCGGTCGGGAGAATCTTTTTTTCTGATTTTTTTTTTTTAACCCAAAAATCTGAGAAAAAAAATGAAAACATTTTAACAAAAATTGTTTAAAAAACGGCAGATTTTACAAGATTTTGGTTTTTCAAAACTGAAAAAAAAGAAAAAAATTCTTCCAAAACGCAAATTTAGGGTCGGTTTAAAGCCACCAAAACCCTCAGTCAAACCATATTGCACTTCATTTTAGTCAACTACAAGAGGTCATATTGTTTTTCTCCTCTTTGTGAGTAGATAAACAAATAAAGAATGAATTTCATGTAGGGAAGGAGAAAACACATTAGTTTTAAAGTACAAGATGTAATCCCATGGCAAGTTGGAAAAAATTAGCTGCGAAGTGCGAGTCTGCTAATTCAGTCGATTATTAAATCTGCAAAAACATCAGAGCTAAGGCTCAGTCACACATCACTGTATTGAGCCAAATGTACATACACTGTTTCGGTCATTGCGATACATTACCAAAACAGTGTACGTTATTCGTACATTTTGGCTCTACACGGTAATGTGACAAAGCCATAAAACCTACAAAATCATCAACTATTACATATATAGCATACCATACAAACATATACATGAAGTTATATGGTATATAATGTTTTATTCCCTTTTTGTTGGTAGATTAAAAAATGAGTAAATAATGGGAAGGCAAACCCTCTCATAAGCTCAATAAGTAAGTCATCTCCATCCCTTGTCCAACCTTGGTCATTAATAAAGGCTCTCCTTAAACTCAGTAGTTATTGTCAACCTGCAACCCAACCTTGGTCATAAACGCACAGGTAATGAAGGCTAATCAGTCTTAATCAAGTCACAAGACCCAAGCCAATAGCATCTTAAGGAGGATACATTTTACTCCTAATGGCGATGTCATATGTATCCGTTCATCTCAAACTGGCCATAAATGTGGTAAGCTTCATTTTGCTATACAGGTGTAAATTCATGCAAAGGTTCACACACTTGCAAAGTTTCTTGTCAAGAAAGTAATTGGAAGAAAAAGATCGGAAATATGACAATTATGTTCTGAAGACCAGCAGGAGAAAACATAGGGCTTATTTATTGAAATTTTCAACAGAAAATTCCAATTAGAAAACTCAAGTTTTCCAGACAGCTTCGGCAGTCCTTTCTGCTGTTTTCCTCAGTAGATTGAGGTGATGGTAGCTGATCCAGCCGGATGCTGTTTTGATGACGTCAGCTGGCTGTGAGTTTTTTATTGGAATTTTCTGATGAAAATTTCAGTTATGTTTCTTGACATGCTTGATGAATCTATTCAAGCATAGGGCATACTAATTTTTTAGTTAATCTCGATTTCACCTTTTATTCCATGATAACCTTTAACAGACCATTTACTTTACTGACTTCTGGAAACAGAGTGAAGTTCAATGAGGTGTTATTTTAATTCTTATAACATGATCTTTGAAAATGTTTACAAAAGTGAAACTGACAAGAGGCTGCATTTACAGGCAGTTCATGATGAACGGTTACATATAATGAACCCCTGTTGACAACTAAAAATAGAAGGCAAGGTGAATATAAATGAAGACAAGGTAAATAACCGTGAAGCTATCGACATCAATCGTGGCTGGTAATAAAGATTGCCGTACTTGGGCCATATAGAAAAGACCAACTCTGAATACAGAATTTAACATTTCTAAAACATATATTTTTTTTGTTGCAAAAGAGATCTCTTCGTTGTATAGCATACAAAAGAAACAAATTTGTTTCATGTAGCACATGCACATTTTTTAGAGGTTTTTTCCAAAAATTATGGCATTTACTCTTTATTTATATTTCTTTCTGTCTTGTTGTGTTTGGTTCAGGTTGAGTTTGAAAACATTAATATGTTATATCTACCAGATCGGCACTCTTACTACTGTACTTATTAATTAAAAACAATTGTGTCCCCTGGGTATGATGACAATATTAAAACTGAATATGAAAGAAAAGAAAAGAAAACCTTCATATAAATGGAAAAAATACAATTTATTTATTTATTTATTAAGACTCAACTCACCTGTTTTCCATTTGAGATATGATCCGAATGAAAATCAGCATATGTAAAGAAAAAAGAAAAAGATTTAAATTAGAATATTGTTTTAAACCAGTACCTTTATGTAATGCATCAACTCACAACAACGAAATAATAACTAACTTGTAATTTGATGTGTTTTAGTTCCACAGTATATCAAAAAATAATTCTAAAATATGAATAAAGCATTTCATATAGGCAGCACAAGTATCATGTGTTTTCAATATTAATATTTAACAATGGAAGACAGACATTTGATATCTCTATCAGGGAGTTGGTTGGCACAACGGTATTTCCCTGGCCTTGCACCAATGAGTCCTGGATTCGAATCCCGCGCCCAGTGCTTTATGTGCATTTGGTTTTCAGTCCATGCTCCCTTCCGCAGGTTTTTCTTGGAGCCCTGTTGAAGATAAGCTTCCATTAGCTTACTTGGTATCAAGTTCAAGTTGGGTTTCCTTTTTGAAAGCCTTAACAAGATTATTTTTAAGATGATTAAAAATATATATTATTGCTGTAAAACACAGACATAATATTTTCCTTTTTTATTTTATGGCTTGCATGATTACCATTAAAACATGTATTAAATGTGCTATCATTATTATGTGAAAAAAGGTGAACTTTTCAAGAATTTAATGAAAAGTTTGAAGACAAAATCAGACACAATGTTTGCTCCATTATATTTATATTCATTCAACAAATCATTGAAATCTTGTTACCTATTTCTCTTAGTAAAACATAAAGTTTAATAAGGTTTTTTTAAATATAGCTATCTACAGTGTTCATTTTGCAGGATTTGTATGCAAAATGTTTCAATCAAAGCTGAACATTTTGTATATTAAGGTACAACAAAATACCACATATAGTACCTACGCTAATGCAACATTAAAAGACATCTGAATATTGATGTCAATGCTCCAAGAGCTCTAATGAGAACCAAACAAATTACACTCTAAAGGTGACAATCTTCATAAAAACAAAATACCTGGGACCGAGTCTAATTATCCATTGAATCTCCTGAGAATAGAGGTTCAAACTTATCATTATAAAAATAACTTATCATAATAAAAAAAGTAGCAAAAAAATTTGGGCAATGTTGATGTTGTATTCTGCATGGTGTATTTGTTGATGCTTAAGTTTCATATATGTGTTGATGTGAATAGAGGGTGCATTTTCCATCTTTTGGTGCCATCTTCTAAAGATTTCATTTTCAAAGGGAAGTGTCAATTTTTTGGCAATTTTACATGTGCATTTTTACTTTTAAGTTTTTAACTGACCTCTGAAATACTATTTGTGAATTTTGACCTTAAGCTTGCTTCGTGTTTACTCCGAGTCAAAATAATGCAATTAGCATATCCCATTACTCTACAGAACAAGATAGGTGCATTGAATATGGTTCTCTGTGGGTTTTCTAAATCAAAATTGGGTAGAATATTCTTTTATTAATCATCGTTAATAGTGCCAAAAACAAAGTGGTATAAGATCTTCTTTTTTTTTAAAGTTTTTCATGTATGTACGTATATACAAAATAGACATACATCTTAACTCAATGCACCTTATGCTTATTCAATTATCTTCCTGAAATACACGGAACTAAATATCTCATCCCGCAGCCACAGTTCAATAACCCCATGTTATCATCAGCCAAGTATGCCTGAACTAATTATCTATCAAGTGTGATATTTCTAACAACATCAAAGTCACAAAAGCATGCATAAATATTTCATGAAATAAGACGAGAATCTCATTATCACTAACACTCACCTAGTTTATCCATATTTAATGATATTATATCATATTT
>JXSR01S028835.1:150325-170265 GCA_000969725.1 Ophiothrix spiculata
TTTCAAATCATGACTATTTATTCTGAAAATTCCCTTCAATTGTTGCCACAAATGAAATTCACCTGTACTAGTTTTCCATTATGTAAAAAGTAAAAAAATAATCTGTTATTCTGAGCACAATCTATGTCATTTATGTCAGAAAAAGTGACGTTTTCATATCCTGATTTTTCAGATTTGAGGAAACATACGTAGCAGTTGATATAATGAATTTGGACAGATCTATACATGCACCCTCTGAAAGCATGTCCCAAAGACCCACTTGAAATCTTTTCGTGAAAAATATATTCTGGGTTTGTATGACATGCTTTTGATTTTAATAGCTTTTGATTGGAACATTTACAGAGTATTTTGGTAAAAGGATGCAGTAGTTAGCTCTTACATGTTAGTGGTATTCAAGTAACATGCCAATATTGTGTTGACTCGTTTGAAAAGATAACCTATATCGAACACACTTACAGACACTGTTTACAGAGCACCTACTGTCAATAAATTTGAAGCTTCTTTAACCCTTTGAACCCTATGAGCCCGCTCACGTGTACATGTACCGTATATCCAATGAGCTGGTTTACCGGCTTTAAGGTCATGTGTCAAAAACTTGATGAGTCTGTCATCAGGCATGGGCAGTTACAATTTTCAATTTTTATTTTATATTGGAAGACATCAATAAAGCTTAGAACTTATGGTTGATGGGACATTTTGCTCTTATTTACTCAACAGAGATGAAAAATTCCACATATTTTTGCAAATTTGCAGGGGGGGCAGGACATGACGTCATGAGATTTTGAAACTCCCATTCAAAAAACTTGAATTTTAATTAACGCTCAAAATTTTCATTTTATGCCCTTAACTTGTGTATTAACATATGCAGATTCCAAAACCGTTGGGGTTGGAACTTCAACCCCAGAAAACTAAAAAGATATTGTGATTATTATAAAGAACTATTTTTCTTTTCATTTACGCATTAAAATATACGGGCGATACCACGGATGACTACGCATCAAATCTGAGTAAACAGTCCGGTAAACAGGCAATTAAAGGAATCGTCCTACCACCACTGCAAATTTGATGACAATTTTCAACAAATGTGGCTTTGCCCATAGACTACAACATTAATGTTGAATACGTTGGTTAACCATAAATGGTTATTGGCATATGAAAAAGTAAAGCAAGGGAAATCAAAATCTAAGTAAGTTAAGGGGTTTTATTGTATTTTTAAACTTTCGGGTTGGCCCGGGTCAGCAGTACAGATACACGTAGAATGGCCAGGGTTGAAACGGTTAAAATATTTAAAGCACTTTTGAAAGCCATAATTTATTGCTTTGTTTGTTTCTTTATTTATTTTCCTTTCTATGCTTTTAAAATCACTTTGTGATTCCATGCGGTATAAAATGTGTTCAATACATCTTATCAAATACTCCGCAATGTTCACTTGGTGGCCATATGACACAACTTTTGACCCAATATGAGAAAGAAATCTGTCATTAAAAAAATAACTAATTTAGTCCGACCAGTTTTGAAGAAAGAGAAGAAATTATGTATGTTCAAAACACTGATCTTCTCATCTGTTTTCTAAGAACAATCAATGCCCTGATAATCTGAGATAGGTAGTGGCTAATACTTCAGCAGATGGTTTAACCTTATGCCTTGGTCACAAGAAGTTGCTAATACTTCAGCAGATGGTTTAACCTTATGAATTGGTAACAAGTACTTGCTAATACTTCACCAAATGGTATAACATTATGCCTTGGTCACAATTACCCTTGCAAATGGCTACAAACTGTATAGCAATGATTGTTTGACAATTGTATGAACTTTCGAATAGTAGTTTGAAAAACTGAGTCCATAGTTGATGTGTACGCAGAACCTGACATAGTCGCAAATCATGATGTGTCAGTCACTTTGTGTAAAACCTTCTTATATAAGAACTTCTTTCTTGCTTTAGTTTGCTTACATCACCAAAAATATATAGCGATGACTATAAATGTTGAAAGGACTTGCAGTGACAAGGAAAAACCTATGACGGATGAATATTCTACAGAAATAAAGATGACTTAGGGATCATGTCAATGATTATTTTAAGAAACATTTGATGAGTTTGCTATTAATACAGGGTGGTTCAAAAAAATCAAAACCCAAGTTCAAAGTCATTTTTTTCTTAGCAATTGTACCTCTATCACCTTCAGTTTGCAAAGGCATCATGTGGGATAGGTTTTAAACCATTCCTGCATTTTTGGTCAAGTTTTGAGCATTGGTTTTTAAGATACAGCCCATTGTCAAAATATTGCTTCAAAGTGGCTTGTCCACGATCGCTTCTCTCTCCTTCTGATTTAAACCTTTAATGGATTATACAACATTGATGTGAAATCAATTTAAGTACTCTAACCTGCACGAACTGCACTGCACGTTGTGTTACGGGCGTTCCCTGCTTGAATTGAAGGCGTTTTCAATGCATTTTCCTAGCTGATCTTTCAATGTAATTTCGTCACTTTACAGCACCTAAGTACCTGAAATCTATCTGACAACGATTGAGTGACTAAGTCCAACCACTCTGTTGGAAAACATTTACCGAAGAAGACAGAGCAAACAAAAACTATCAAAATTACGTGAGCTGGAGTTCAGAGGCCTCTTGTATGAACCTGTAATCTGAACTGCACCATTACGTTGCTGAAACTGGGGCTCCATTATCTGAAGCTATGTTCAGGTACATCATTCAATTAAAAATTGATGATCAATCACTTTCAGATGATACATGCGTAATTTAACCTGCAGTACAACACGTGTGGAACCAAATACGGTGCATATCAAGGGGAACAGATTGAAGACAAAAACGAAGAAAACCTTTCGTGGACAAGCCAATTTGAAGGACGGTTTACATAAAGAACTGTATCTTAAGACCTAATAATGCAAATTGCATAAAACTTACAGGGATTGTTTAAAAGGTATTCCTGTGCAAATTCAAGTTGATTGAGGTACAATTACTGTCTGAAACGTGACCTTGAACTTGGGTTCTAAGTTTTTTGAACCACCCTGTATTGATAACCCATGGGATACAACTATCTCCGGTTAAGCTTAAGATGACAATGTTGAAAGAGCAAATGTTGTTGCAAGAATTAAGGAGAATATGGTCTCCATGGAGACCTTATCAGATGTTGTGATCAGGTTGTGTGTGGGGGTGTTGTGATCAGGTTGTGTGTGGGGGAGTAGGGAACCTTAATTGAATAACAAAAAAATATTTTTGTAGTTATAAAGAACTACTTTTCTTTTCATTTACGCATTAAGATGATATCAATTTTGATTTTATCATTTAATCTGTTACAGCATTTTCTAAGCTTTAAAATGACACTGTACTTGTTGAAATTGATCAAGGCAATCAAATTTTACAAAAGAAAATCTGCTGGAAATTCTTATTATTTCCTTTATTTTTTGCTTCCTATTTTCATCAGTTTCTCGAAAAGTGTTCTGCCGCAAAGTCTCCTTTTTCGGGGTGAGTCATCACATATGTGACCATCCATCATGAACCCCTAGTAAAACTAACATTTTTCGCTACAGAGCAAAATACACACAGGTCATATTCTGACAAACTGTGATTGCAAATTTGAAATGTAAAAGTCTTTCCTAAAGTAAGGGACATAATCAGTTTAGGGACGAGCGATTGCTCAGGCTGTCCAAGCCATAGAGTTAAGTAGATGCTTGTCTTACCATTGCATTTTGCTCATCTAAGGCAAGAAACAAGTTTTATAATGGTCAATAATAACAAAATGTACTTATGATCTAATTAATAAAGACTGCTTGTTCCAGCCATTGAACTGATCCGGGTTAAGTAGCTCGGCTCGGATGAGTTGATTGGGTCTATATTGATTATGTTCCTAGCCATTTTTTTCAATCTGTCTCCTGTAGGATTTTGTAGGAGTACTGGGGATTTATTATGTCATCTATATCTTTTTCCAAAAAAACTAATCTACTGAAGATAGCGCAAGATAGAGGTGTTCTTGTTAATTAAAGGGTTCTCCTACAACTTATCATGCTTAAGTGAGTGAGAGTCAAATGCAAGCATGCAAGATCAACATTGTTGTATGACATATACAGACATACATTCTCTTTCAAAAAAGATTTTGTGGGATTCATGTCATCTTCATCTTTTCCCAACATCTATCTACTGAAGATGTAGTGTTCACCTACAGCTTATTATGTTTGAGTCCTTACCAGCTCAGATCACCTGCACTGATCCATTGTAGCCTCTTCTGCACTATGGTAAATAAACATAAATTGTCTTGAACTTCTCTGGTATAGAATTTTGTAGGACTAAGCATAGTTAAGGATTTATGTTGTCATAGATATCTTTTCCCAACACCTATCTACTGAATATAGCACAAGACTGTCCATGTCAATTTGTTGAGTATTTACCCACAGCTTATCATGTTTGAGTTAGTACAAGACAAAGATCAACATTAATCCTATGCAAGTCTCTCACCCTATATACAGACATAAAGATGCTTTCAATTCATCCATCTCCTAGAGGATTTTGTTGGTGTATTGGGGATTTATCATGTCATCTATATCTTTTTCAAAAACCAATCTACTGAAGATAGCACAAGGCCATCCTTATCAATTTAAGTGTCTCCTATAACTTATCATGTGAGTGATAGCCAAATACATGATAAACTTGTTCTTTACAGATATCAATTCTACTTAAACCTCTTTTGAATAGGAATTTGTGGGGTGAATGTGATCAACATATAAAATTGCAATGTTCACCTACTGCTTATCACGTTTGAAATCAACATTGATCCAACGTGAGTTTTCACTCTTCATCCAAACATATCCAGATATAACTTCTTTTGAACCTGTCTCGGAGCATTTTGCAGGATTAAGTATGGTTAGGATTTATAATGTCATCTACATCATTTCCCAACACATATCTACTGAAGATACTCAAGACTCAACTGTCCCCAGTTTGCCACTTCCAAGTCCTAGACCTATAGGATGATCCAATAATGTACCAATCCTCTGACTATGAAGTACTCAGACAGAAATTCCCTTGAATCTGTCTTGTAGGATTAGAGAAGCTTAGTGCTATAATGTCATCTACACCTTTTCTCAACACCTACACTGTATTAGGTAATTATACTCAACCTTTTACATATCTCATCCTGGCAAAAGGATGCATATACAATGAGTATAACAGATTTTCATCCACTTTTTTGCAGTGTATTTAATGAAGATGGTTTAAGGCTGTCCATGTATTATAGTCTGTATTTGAACAATAATCTTGAGGACCCATCCACCTACCACCACCTTTGACGTATTCAGACATAAATTATCTTAAATCCTTATAAGGCAAATGTCTTCTTACATGTCTAGCTTTTGACTATGGGTCGGTCTTCATAAAAACGCCTTGAACACTTCTCTAGCAAGGGGTAGTCCTCTCTGGCCTATTCTGGCCTTTTAACTACTCCTCCATAATTGTATCTTTGTATCTTTATCTTGTTTGCTTATATTTTGCATGTATATATTATGGAATAGAGTCAGTTGAATTGAATTGAATACAATGTCATAGAATACAGCAGCATTAGTGCTTCAATGCGATCACCATCTTTCCTTCACACCTATCTACAGAAGATAACAAAAAAACTAATAAACTGTCCTTGTATATTTATAACAGGTTTGGTCAGGTCTTAATTAAACTTGAGATGAAAGATCTCCAATCTTGTTTGTCTAGAACGCCCCTAGTAAGGTCACTAACACTCGAACACACCTTTGTTGCTTTGATATTGCAACTCTAGATTCTCTACCGCATCTGAAGTCATACACTCTTTATATAAGGTTATATGTGAGGTGAAAACAGCAGTGTCTGAGAAGAGATGGGGAAATATTTTTTCAGTTTTATGTTGTTAATTGTTATCATCTGTATAGACAGAGTTTTTAATTAAGAAGCCACTTTAAACACAAAAAATCAATTTTATACAGTATTTAAATCTACACAAATAATAGTTCCACAATTTTCAAAAAGAAGCAATTTCACCTAAAGCACAAATAAACGCAGTTTTAAGGAAAATATAGTTGCATATGTCTTCAACTATTCTATGAGAGTAACCTCCTAAATAAGGCTATTTCAGCTGAAAAGGAGACAAAACATGTAATGTAGAATTGTTTGCCATTTGCAAAATAGTCTATGTTAACAGCACAAATAAAGTCAGTTATTTGTAAATCTATATATAAAACATCAAAAAATATCCCGAAGAAAATGTTGCTTGTTTTTAATGGACCTAACACAATTCTAATGTGGAAAATTCTACAAAAAGTCACACAACAATCTCTAAAAACTAGGCCTCTTTGTCATGCTTTTAGAAATGATCTGTTTTAAATATTAGGGACCATGAATTATATATTAAATTCTGTTTCATACACTTTGAAAAGCTTGTAATCATGATTTGTATTTCATAAACACAAAATGTATTTTCTCACTCAATTGATAATACAACAATAATACTGCAGACTACTTGGTACAATTTTTCCAAACAAAAAAAGGATATTACCTATCTTCCTCTAACAATCTACCTGTTTTACCTTTTTATCGGCCTCAAACAGATAAATAGATAACTGCATTTAAATTAGACATCCAGTGTCAATGCCAATTTGACTTGAAACTCGCTAATTACTCACTCTATATTCAAATCTCATCTCAACTTGATCGTTTTCTCTCACATACCCGCAAGGATAAAATTTACCTATCAGAAACAATTTTCAATTTCTAAATACCATTCCTTTTCATCAAAACATTAAACTAACATTATGTTAGTCATCATCATTATATGCAAATAACCCAATTGTCAAACTTAATGTTCTCTTTGATCTTGGTTGCTATGGTAACCACAATCTTGGGTATTTTCTTCATCCCATCTAACAGGAAACCCCCGTAAGCAAAGAGGAAACCCCAAAGGCTTCTCAAAACATCTCCCTGTTAGAAACCTAATCAAAAACTACCACAAGAGAGTCGGTAAAAATTTACTTCCCCTTTGCAGTCTCTTACACGTATCAATCAACAACACTGAGGCAATAAATGCAATCAACAATGAACCATGTATTGGAATGTGATTATTTAAAGGGCATGTTTAAGAGATGACAAGATGGTCTAGTTCGTGAAGTGTCATGTCCGATGTTAAGAGTATAACATTTCTGACCGATGGGCATGCTTAAACTGTACTGTCATTTTTATTGCATGTTTGATCATGTTGTCAAATTAAGTGGGGAATATTTATGATGAAACAGTTCATAAAATACATGATATATTACATGTAGTGAAGGGATGATAGTGCATTGACTGAGTGTGCCAATGTTCATAACTCAAACATTATTAATTTTAATATTAACTTTGATATGACAAAATGTTTTCATTCAATTTATTCAATTTCACAACATAAAGTGACAAACAAGCAATATCAAAAATGCAATTACTGAATATTTTGTGGGTGCTTCCCCTACTACGCATGATGTAACAACAAATAAAACAGATCAAAGGAATATTACAACAAGTTGAAGTTTAACCCTAACTCCCAAACGCTTAAAAACTATCTAAGTCAGAATACGTCATACAAAAATTTCCTGTTTCCCGTTTTTGAACCCCCGACCTCTGCCATGGCAGCCATTTTGTGCCCATCTGTATCCCCCGTCTGTGACATATTTGGACTTAGGCGAATTTTTTGATTTTTGCTTGTTGGATTTTGCAGAGGTGACCATTACTCAGAATAATGTACACACCCATCAATCATGAGACAATAGATGACAGACATAACAAGAAATCTTATAAATATCTGCATTAAATGCATTTGTACCATTATCTTTAATGGATAAATTGAAAATGGCAATTTTACTTTTTTCATCTTCCTCTCAAGATAATAGATAGAAAAATGGCAAGCTATTGCAGTCATTTCTTAAATATACCTACCGTAGGCAACTTCAACCCATGACCGAAACATGTATACCCCGCAATTAAAATCTCACTGTGCACACACAATTAAATCATCATCAGCATATTTTGACTGCTGATTGGTTATAAATACAGGTTACAGGTTATAAATAAATGGGTTATGGATTATAAATAGGGACCCCATTGTGCACTCTATGGTGACAGGTTAGAAATAGAGACCTATGGAGTACCTAATTTGACTGTTGACACTACGCCCATGCGGTTGATTTAATTAGTGGTAAAGTTGGCTTTGGAAAGTGTATTGAGTTACTTAGTTACTTTATTAGCAGACTTTCTTAGACAGACAAATATCACAACAAATGGAGTTAATTTTGAAGTTAAACATATGACTCAAACATCACAAATAGAAAATGAGCCTGAGGACTGAAAACCACTGCTATTTACACCAATTAGACACCACAAACCAAGAAAAGTACACTGGGTATCTTCCGGTCAAATCATGAAATAACATTCAAACATGTAAACTTAAAATACAATGTGTACCAAAATACAGTTCAAACTGCCTTACTACAACACATTTTGATAACACAGAGTCATAAATATGAAGTTGAAAATCTCATGAGCAAATTCACATGAAATGTTTCAAGATGTTCTTCCAATTTCGGGACTATGTGGCAATACTTTGGAGAACCTCTCGCAATGTTCTCCTGAAGCATTCCACATGTAAATATTACAGTGGGCCCACAATGAATCCCGGAATGAATCCTCCTTGGCCAATCCCTTTTTTAGACAATTGCTCCCAAAATAACATCCAACATTCCAAAAAACTAAAAATATAATATTTTGGCACAAATTTACAAGAATTAAACAAACAATCGCCCAAAAATCCATAAAACATTGTGATAAATTTTAATGAAGTACAAATTTCTTGCTATGCTCTCTATGCATCTATGTTAAAGGGGCATTGGACAAAATTTTAAAATGTTGTTTGTGGATGATTTACACTTCCTATGTTAGAAAATAACAGTCAATTACCAGATATCTGGAAAATTTTGATCAAAACCTTCAAAAAAGTCAAAATTTTAATTTTATTTTATTTGTTGATTTTGGGTATGAGGCTATATTCTCTAAACGTATTTATTGATGCTATACAATGAGAAAGAGCCAAAGAATTGTTTGTAAAACATTCCTTTCACATCATAGATTGCAGAAAAATCAAAAGAAATTTTAAATTTCCATTAGATCTCCTGAAAGGGCCAATTCTAGAAATTCAACTATTGAGGACAGTATTTATCGTTGTCGACAACGATAATTAAATATAAGAGAATGTCTAAGTATCTTGATAATAGGGTTTGAATTTGACAATGAAACTTTGTTTTATTACCACTAATACTTCAAATGATGCAAAAATCTCAAAATGTTTGGGGAAAAGTTTGGGGATGTTTAATAAACCATTCTGTTTAAGTTTAATAAACCATTCTGTACAACTCAGCAGTCTACACTGAAGAAAGGGAAAACTTGACTTCTCAGCTCATGGTCTTGACATATGCCAGATATATTGGCAAAATGCACAAGTCTACGCGAGGTTTCCATGTAAATGAGCTGTTCTGTACAACAAGCATGCCTTATGTGGCAGTCTAGACTGACGAAATGTAAGGCCCGACTTCTCAGCTTGTCGTCTGATGTAAGACACATGAATTGGAAGTGAAACAAATTGGAGCGGAACAAGTTCTATTGTCTTTAATGATGAGATACACCATTTCCTAAATGCTACAACCACGCAACTACTGAGGTAAAAAACAGGTTGGTTTCAAACATTGCTTTAACAAACCAGAATGTGGAGCAAAAATATTTAATAGATTTGATTTAATAAATTGCAAGTACAATTTAAAAATTTAAACTTTTCCTTACACAGCAAACAACCAACTTACAGGTGGACCACCAAGGTATGGTAGTTTTCACATTTCCTTTTTTTTTTGTTTTTTGTTTTTTGCCAAAATCACCTTGAAAAGTTTGAATATCCACAAATATCAATCATTTTTAGCCAAAATATTTGCCTCACTTTGTACTTAGTATATGGTCAAATATATGTTGATCTTTGTTATTCCGTGCTAACAGAAATAGCAATGAGCATGTCTCCCTTAAATGTTTCTATTGGTGGACTGACCTTTGTTTAAATGCAACCTCTTTGTCCTCAGAAAAAATACATATATTTCATACTTTGGATCATATTCCTTCTAATGAAATTTTGTAGTTATGTATAAAAATTGTGAATCAGAAGGATATTGGTTTGCAAAATCACAAACTTAGCATGTATTTTACTTAGAGAGCAAAAAAGTTTGCTGCATTTACACTTGGTTCGAGATGAAAACAAATACGACCAAAACCAATTGTTTTTAAACCATACAGCAAAGGAACATGATGAATAAAAACCATGCCATCAAAAAGTACAAATAACATATAAGAAGTCACTGTTTCAATGAATTTCATGTTGACTTGACGCGAATTACATTTGTAAGCCGCAAAGAATATTGAATGTTTGAACATTAATGTAGCCAGTTTACACAGATTTTCGATACAGAAACAATCTTTGCTTTTGGCTACAACTTATGTAGAACACTCATACATCATGCAAACATTTTACCGGAGGAGATCACTACTTCCATTGAAATCATGAAATTTACAAATAACGAAACATACAATGTCTATGAATTTATATATCACAAGTCAGATGTAAATTGAAGAGTTAAATGAAGGCGGAGGCAGCCAAGTCACAGTAACACGAAATACTCCAAGAATCTTTATGAAAAATGACCAAAAAATACCTCTATGTGTATTTCCCACAATGTTATTTATCATCTTGCACATTTCTTTTTTTAATTGTGATAAGTCAAAACAACTTTGCTATTTAACTAATACAATCGTTGCAAAAAAACCCTATACATTTAAAAACTTTCAGCTTCAAATGTCATATTTATAGCACCTTCTCCACAGAACACAAAGTGCACCTGTAAGAATCAACTATTCACACCTATTTTGTGGAAATTTACTCATATACACTGCTATTTATGCTCTCAAACTGCAATATTTTTATCTAGCAACTTCCATATATTGTTTTGAGACACTGAATTAAATGTCTGGCACAAGGACAGAAAACATTGGCCATAGCAGAACTTTGATCTTGTGGCTAAATCATTCAAAGTTCTAGTTCTGCACTGTTGGTTTAGTAAGTTAATACACACTCAAATGGCAAATATTATAAACATTTTTCATGAACTTACATGCAACATCACTCTATTTGTCACATCTATTCAATTTATCTTTGAAAATAGATCACACCCACATGCACTTTTTTAATTTGAGTGTTTCCATGGTTACAAAGTTGTCACACACTGAGCTTATCACAAATAAATTGATGCCATTCATCATACACTTTTGTTCCTAAAATATTTTTCTTTTTCATTAGTCTTCATAAAAACGTAAATTCTGTTGAAAATGTTCTGTTCATAAGGTTCAAAATAAAAATGAAACAAACATAGAACTTTAAAAAAAAAATAGTTCATCTAAACGAGGTAAAAATGGAAAATCTAACGTCTTGAAAAATGAAACAAACATAGAACTTTAAAAAAAAAATAGTTCATCTAAACGAGGTAAAAATGGAAATCTAACGTCTTGAAAAAAAAGTATTCTTTCTTTAGCTGCTAAGTCCAAACCATGTTGAAGAAGCCGATGACATAAAGCCAATGAAACGCTTAGCGTTGATTGAAACATAAACAGAACCCCCGACTTCCAGTTCAATATATACCGTGTGACCAACCTTTCAAGTAGTAATCTATATCATGAGGTATCAAAGGGCATACAGATAAAAATAGAGCTAAGATCTAACAAATATTTTATGAAATTTATATACAACCAATGTGTTGAAAAGGATGGTGACAAAAAGTCAATGAAACACCTAATGCTGATTGAAATGCAAAATGAACTCCTGACTTAAAACGAATTTGGTACGGTCATTTAATCAACCTATCAAAGCGAAATATATATCTTAAGGTATCAAATCCACTCTATCAATCCAACTACTGTAAAACAAGAAATATTTGCTAGCAATTTAATTTACTCTATTACAATTTTAACAAGTATTGGCACATTAGAATGAAATTTCTCTAGGGTAACAGCGATTTGCATTCGGAAAATCAATGGTAGAATTGGACTTTTAGTTCATGTTCATCTACTGTTAAAATGATATCAAAAAGCAACAAGCAAACATACTTAAGTCTGACTTTAAACGACTATTAAAGCAATACTATAAGATTTTGATCGGAAATGATTTTGAGTAAAAAAAGCCTAAAATGAAGGAATATGACTCTCTAAATGTGTTTCCAAGTGCATTTGATCCAAAACTTGTTTTGCCACAGAAAAATGGACAAAAAGCACAAGCCTTGCTTTCCTATACTAATACACATGAAATTAAATTCGGGATTCCGAATTTAATTCAACTGATACCCATATCAGGAAAAGTAAGCATAATTAAGCCAAATCATTTTGAAGATATTAATAACTACAAAAAACAAACCTAATAAGCTAAAAAAAAATCAAAAGTCAAGGGTGACAGGGGCGCTTCATTTTTAACACTTTATAGTATTGCTTTAAGAGACATGTCTGTCCAAGCACAGCCAAAACTCAAAGTAGAATCAAATTATCCGTAAAATACTATAATAGAAGCAGGAAAATATACTAAAAGCCTGAGTCAGAGAAAGACATAGGTCGTGTATTGAACTGTTGCATAGGTTTTCTAGCCCTGAGGCACCAGCAGCAAGAGTTCATAAGCTGTGCTACATTAAATCAGTTCCACTTGACATTTACTGCAGATGCTCCTCATTTCAGGGGGTGGAGGCAGGGGGGGGGGTGGTATTACTTTGGCACACAACTCCAAAGTCAAATACTTTTTCCACAGGTTTGCATGTGATTTCGCAAAACACAAAAAAATCCCGAAACAATTGATACCCAGCTATATAAAAGAATAACTTTGTAATTGTTAAAGTTGGGTAGTCAACTCATGTGTAGCAAAGTTATTGTAGGCTTTTTAGGAACTATTTTACTATGTACCTTAAAATTATAAATTAATAAAAGTCCAGATAGGAAACTTGTCTATTTGCACCCTAAAAATTGGGCTAAGTTAGGGGATTGTGCCACGCAGGCGCCATGCCTAGTCCAACCCTGCGCGAGTGCGTTGTGACTCCGCCGTGCGATCTGTCGCACGCTACTATTAATTGACTACAACACAATACGCATCGTACATTTTGCCGCCAAATTGTGGGTAAGCAAAGAACAACGCTTGACTGGCTCAATAGCTGCATTCTCAGTCAAATTACCATTTAGTTGCCAGAGTACGCTTAAAATAATGTGGGAGATATGCTGCAGACTAAGATTAAGTGATCAAATCTGTACAAAGAGGCAATATTCCTACTCTTCCCGCCTGATTTCACTCAAATTTTCAAGTGACTGAATCGAGTCAAGTTTAATTAAATTACTATGAGGAAAAACACAACTTATTGTTTTATGCTTTTGATTAGAATATGTTAAAACAACTTCTTTCAAAAGACAATTTACCCATGAATATGATGCACATGCTTTACTTATACAAAGTGATAAATCTTGTGATGGTCTGACCAAAAACAAAATGCATGATCCAAAAGGAAGTAGATATTTCATTACTTTACCTTCTCAAAAGATTTTGAATGTACACCGGATTTTATGGCAAGTTTAATTAGATGCAAAATTCTACAAAATTAAATCATCCTGCAAAAAAATTCTCTTTAATTATAATCTGTTAGACAATTAAAACACTGTTTTACGATTTCATCAATCCCAGATTTTGTATTTTGAAATTTGTGTTCAGTTTTCTTTCACCCATAAATCAGCAAATTTTTAGCCATAATTTTAAATTTGATTAGAATTTTAACATTTGTTTGTAATTCATCTTTTTACATTTCTGTACTCATCAACTTTAAGATTTGTGGAACCTTATCATAGGTCAATTTGACATCACAAAGAAAAAAAAACAATTTGAAAGGTGCATCAGCCTGTAAAATGAGAAGGGGGATTATGTCACCTCAGCTTCATGATTATGTTTGTAAAAATATTATTTCTTGTAAAATTGCCTACATGCAAGAATGTGCAAAAATACAGTAACTTTGAAATTAAAAGCATTAGAATAATTTGACAGTACTGAAAAGAAACCAAGAAGAAATGTTATACACAAGTATTTGTTTACATATTTCCTTGCAATTTCAATATACAAGGAGGAATTGGTGTTTTTTATCTGACGCAGGTGTAGCTTGTTACGTTAATGAAATTGACTTCCTTTACCAATGAAAACCTCAGGAATACTTAAAAATCAAAAATATTCGCCACCATTTAAATTTCGCTAAGTTTGCTAAGCCCCACAATTTGTGAAATTAAATTGTTGTTGCTTTTAACAATATTTACAGATTAATTCAAGTAAATCAGATTTAACTTAAATTATAACTGTAATTAACAAAATTAAAATGGTTCAAAAAGCTCAAGTATGAACAATTTCTGAAATTTTAATCCGTAAATAATTTATTGGGATGGTCCACCTGGAGCAACCACTTTGCTATATATTGCTGATGTACGTAAACAAAGAGTAATTTCACAACCTTATTTAAAGAAGATTTGAAGTAAATGTACTGGGTCCAAGGCTGGGTCCATATAGAGAAACCCTGGTAACTATTAGCAATTAATCTGCTAAATTCACTTATGGTTACCAACTAAAATAAGACCATTTCAAGAAGATGGACTCAGAATTATGTACAAATTTCAAATTTACAAATATAGGGGTAATTTCAAGGACATGTGTCTAAAGGACCTTAATGCTTTGTATTTCAAAAAAAGGATATATGCTTATGAATATCTGGAGCATTTAAGTCAGTTTGAAATGTAAATGTTTTAGTTTAAGTACATATCAATTTACAGATTCGTATATCATTTCAAATAAGCAGGTGGCCAGGTTTTCAGTGATCCAATTTTTTGCTTTACATATCACGATTGTATTCAAATTTGATACGTTTATTGGATGTCAAGTTAAAAATTAAAGACACAATTAAGTCAAGAGGATTTCTAGGTCCTTGGACGCTTGATGCTTGTTTTTTATCTTTGAGATACAGTTTGATTATTTTTTGCTACTGTATTTTGTTATTTTTTTTAATTTCAAATTTTTCAAGATTTTGATTGGTTGAAATTAAATGTGTTCTAACATTCAAAATTCAGCATATATGCTCGATGTTACTAATGCAGTGAAAGAAAGGGTCATCCTGAAATTTTAGCTATAAAAGACTTTTTGAAAAGTTTTTAGTACTTTATGTAAAATGATTCAAATATTGTTCGATCAATTTTGTTTTATGCGTAAACTCAAAAATCCTGAAATGTATCCTAAAATATCCAAAAAGTTCTACATAAGAGGAGAATTTAATTGGTTAAAGGGGCAATTCATGATCCAC
The DNA here is from genome assembly GCA_000969725.1 of Ophiothrix spiculata. Classification (NCBI taxonomy): domain Eukaryota; kingdom Metazoa; phylum Echinodermata; class Ophiuroidea; order Amphilepidida; family Ophiotrichidae; genus Ophiothrix; species Ophiothrix spiculata. The sequence goes on from JXSR01S028835.1 coordinate 165,773, forward strand.
TTTTCACCCTCAAGGTCACCTCTATGAAATATGAGTTTATTAGCTTATAAGAATCCCCAACTGGTATATGTTACGTTCCCCAAACCATTCTTTCATATGTGCCTGCATTTTCGAGAAAAGTGAGAAAATGTGTCATTTTCTAATTATTGTCGGGGCCCCGACAGTAATTACAACACAGTAGCCTATTGGGATTTTCAAAATGCTGAAAAGCTTGTAACTTAGAAACGAATGGTCGGAATCAAGTGAAATTTTCAGTACATATTTATTATGTACTGTTCTCCTTTTTTAGCTAGAAAACAGGCCAGGTTTTTGTCACATCAAAATCATGAATTGCACCTTTAAACTATCATTATTATTCATTCCTTTGATTATTATCTAATTTTCTTTTTCATGATTTCTACTCATTTTCCTACGCATGTTATGAAGATATGAAAACAACTTTAGTTGATTAAAAGACTCACAAAATGATGACTTTAGCTCCTGCAAAATATCTTGTTTTTTTTCCCTCAAGAGCATGACAAAGAAGCTTATAACAATGTTTACATCAATTAATGGCGATATGGATAACTCATTAGAGATGTTCAGCATTTCAACTGTAGAAGCAACCTCTCATTATGTAGGTATTTTTCTGTATGCATTTTTAAAAGGGTTAAAGGTGAATGGTTAGATTGTTGGTTTATCAGTTTCAATTGAAAGATCACCACTTGAGAGATCTAAATTCTAAATTTAGTTGAATCAGTCCATAGATCTTTATTTTCACTTAAAAACTGTATATGTTTCCATCATAAAATTTCACATGGGTTATGAGAAAATATGAGCGATAGTTTGGTACCAAAGTCTTACAAAGTTTGAAAAAAAATGTTGAAGCAATTGAGATGAACTCCTTTAAATGAATTAAAGCTTATGCTAGCCTTATTGACTCCATTTTCCAGACATACACATTGGCCTCATATATATGATGACGACAAAAAACAAAAACAGTTTCATCGTCTCCAAAACAAGATTGTATTGCTAGCAATTAACACTGCCATGTTACTTTTAATGACTTCTGGTATGAGCACAATAGCGGTGCTTTCATTCTGAACATCTGCCTCTATAGTTAACATCATTGGGGCTGTCTGGATCTATAAGCAGTAATAGATTTGATTCTGATTGTTATATTAACAGGCTATTGGAAAATATTGTTGAAATGGAGAGATCAAGAATACTTTCTGACTTTTGATTTTCAATGTGGTATTCATTTGCATTTTAGAAACATGTTAAAATGGAGGAATTAATAATATATTTTGAGAGTTTTGATCCTTGCATTGTATTATTAACAGGCATGTAAAGAAAGAATTTTTTTGAATTGAGAACTCAAGCATACTTTTGAAAGTTTTATCCTTTTTGTGGTATTAAAGGGGCAATTCATGATCCACTTTTCACCCGCAAGGTCACCACTATCAAATTCGAGTTTTTGGCTTATAAGAATCCTCAAGTGGTGTATGTTACGATCCCCAAACCATTCTTTCATATGTGCTTGCATTTTCACGAAAAGTGAGAAAATGTGTCATTTTCTAATTATTGTCGGGGCCCCAACAGTAATTACAACACAGTAGTCTATGGGGATTTTCAAAATGCTGAAAAGCTTCTAACTCGGAAACGAATGGTCGGAATCAAGTGAAATTTTCAGTATATATTTATGTTGTACTCTTCTTTTTATTTAGCTAGAAATGAGGCAACATCAAAATCATGAATTGCACCTTTAACTGGCATGTTCGGAAAGATTTATTTGGATTGGAAATTTTCTAGAACCAATTAGTGTCAATCCTTATTAACCTTATCAATAACCTTATCATTAAGGTTATTAACAGGATTGTTAGGAAAATTATTTGACTTTCTGAGTTTTGTTCTTCAATCTGGTATTAACAGACATATTGAATGATAATTTAAATTGGATTGTGATATTACCAGCCACTTCGGGAAACTTATTTGAAATTGAGAAACTAAGAATACTTTTATGAGTTTCAATCTTCATTGGTATTTCAGAAATCTTTACTTTGCTCTGAAAAATGTTTGTCTGTCCTAGACTTCCTTACAGGCATGGGTGAGGGCTTCAAGGACACACTCATTGTGATTTCTTCTCCAAGAGCACAGCACATTTCTCAATAGCCGATGTCCAATTTTGACAAGTAAACACTTAGAATTTGATATGGGCTGTCTGGTACTATAAGCACAGATAATTTATAAGTCCTTACTTCAGTTGCAAATGCAAGGCAAAAAGCTCACATAGCATGGATGTGAAGAGGATGAGGATTGCCATTACAGCTGTACAAAATCTTTAGAAAGCCGTTGAAAATCCGATAAACTTTACACATGTTATGCAATGAAATATCATAAAGTACTGATCCCTGGGAACTGATCTGAAATGTACATGGACTGGTAATATTAATGTAAATGGGTCATGACTCTGTGATTTGAAGATTTTGTAACCTAGTTTGAGGAAGTCAAAAATATCTTTAAAATGATACTAGATTTTTAAAAATTAAGAAAAGCAAAAGCTCTCTTGGGAAAAAACAGATTGTTGCCAATATTATTATTGGGAAATGGAAACATCATATACACCAACAAAATTTGTAAGTGAAATAATATTTTTAAAGCATATTGAATATATTTTCTGCATCTAAAAGCTGCCCAAACACTTGAGTTAGTATCTTATCATAATATTTGTAACAACAATGCAGTTTATACATGATTGTATTATCAGTCAATCACCTGCATACGGCTAAAGACAACAAGATATGTGACTGTTCATCACGAACCTCCAGTAAAGCCAGCATTTTTCATTTTAAGCATCAGTACAAAATACACACATAAGTCATATAATCTTACTAAATTTTGATTTTTGCCCATTTGAAATGTAAAAATAAATAACTCTAAAATACCTTAAAACTTACATTTTCTTAATGTAGTCGCATCAAAATATGCATAAAATGGAAACTTTAACATACGCTTTCTCAGTTTTAGGTTTTCATGTCATGCTTTGAAGAACCGTAACTATATTTCTTGGTGGCTTGTGAATTTGGAACAAGCGACATTTTAAAGCAGTTAAGTGCATTTTTTAAAAAATCTATAATACATATATTAAACCTTTGATCCAATTTTACTGGAGGTTTATAGTGGACGATTACATATTTTTGTTTTTACATTAAGTTCATACATTAAAGCTGCAATCTATTCAAACTTATATGTGACATGGGTTGACATTTTAATATTGCTTGATTAAAATCATTATTCAGCAATACTTACTTTTTTGGACAATTATATGGAATTCTTTGGACAATTATGTGGAATCATTTGGTACTAACAAAGTTTATGTCATTATATATAAGCCACCTTTTGAGGAGTTCAAAAACCTATGTGTTAACAATTTGATATGTTCAAACAAATGGTCTACACACATTCTGTAATATTATTGTTTATCATGTATTTAACCATTTTCAGTAAGAAAAATATTGGTTGATGTAAAAAACAAAATTGGTGGATGTAAAAAACAAATACTGACAGGTGCACTAAGTGGTTCACCTTTGTCTTATAAGATGGGTCACTAGCTATACAAATATATCCAAAAAGATCAAGACACATCTTCAATTACCCTCAGTAAGCCTCTATTCTCTAAACCCAATCTTTGTTTATATAGGTCATTTCAAGATGGTTGAAATCTGAACTCATGCAACAAATGCAAGCCTCCAAAGAATCAATATCTATTTAATTGTAAAAACTGATATTCCACTAATAAATTATTCAAACCATTAAATAAAAAAGTAAGAAAGCAAATGATTTCAAAATGATACTTGATATTGAATTATTATCTACCTATAAATGAACCATAAATAGCACAGCTGCTGAGTATTTTTTCATCAGAGTTGACATGGTCAGATCTTTAGCCAGAAGGGAGATACTGCAATCAATACAAGACGTGCAGGTATGGAGCTTCGGCTCAGAGCAAGGCATACCCATATCTCTAAGAAGTACATGTTGTTCTTTCTATAGAGGAGGCTTACGTTTAGTATTTTTTTTCACTATTAGTTTTAAGCACTAGATCATTCAGGCCTGAAGTCGATATTGACTCGTGAACTTTAATTTCTGATAGTGAATTGAGCTGTAAAACAGCCACTTTTTCATTAAAGTTGATATGGTTATTATAGCCATTAGGAGTTGATACTGAATAAAAGCAGTACATGCATTCTTTCCTCTGTGTAGTATGTACAAATATCTAATAAGTGTACATTTTCTCTCTATAAAGCCAGTCTTTTTAGCATTTATCATCAAGGGCAGATGTTGATGTTGCCCTATCAAAAATAATTTTGCATTTGTCCGAATTTCCTGACCGTTCTCGGCTTCAACATGGACCAGACTCGGATATTGCTGTCCGGAATGTCCATATTGTCAAAAAACACGTCTTTATGCATCCGAGAAACACTTGAGTAACCCTCCGATATCGGTCCGATCCT
>JXSR01S028844.1:0-18709 GCA_000969725.1 Ophiothrix spiculata
AAAAGCATTTACAAACCTGAGCTTTCATTCTAATAAAAACAACTACAATGTACAGTCACAAAAATATTGAAGCAGAATTTATATTCAACTTCAGACTTGACCATCATTTTTTAATTGTGTATATTCTCTTAATGTTAAATGTTTAATTGCAAATGGGTGAAAATGGTCAGGTACTTTCCTAATTCTTCCTGTGTTAAGACCTTTCTGGTAGGAAAACATTAATCTGGGATTTCCTTAAATTGACTTAAAGTACCTGTAGGACTGTAACATACCTCTTCGCTATAAACAAAATCTTTTGATCTTCAAAACCATCAGTAAGGTGTGGTTAAGAACAAGTTCAAGCTATAGTTAGGGTTGATCATAATCTTAGATTGAGCTCCTGTCAGTCTTAATAAGTAAATAATGCATGAAAAAAAAGTTTCAAAACCAATACTCTAAAAAGGAGAAAAATATCCTGGGGTGGGTGGTAACTGATATTTGTGTCTGGGTAACCACCCGAGTTCCACAGGTTCCAAAGGTGACCGGAAGTGAGACCAAAAATGGGTGAAATGATAGCCCATCTGAGACCATAAATCTACCATACCTGTTCGAATGGATCGTGAAGTTCATTATAAAAATATGACACCAGTATTTAAAGAATAACTTTTCATGCTATAAAATTTGCACATTTTGTATTAGATATATAGACGTGATTATCGAACTATACTAACCTGGAGCTCTTAATTTGCCAAGAGATTTAAACTGTCATAGCTTTAATCTTTAATATAAGATTACTCATCTTATCATCTGTATATTTATTATATGTGTGTGTTTTTAATTAAAGCATTAAATTAATCATTTGTTATTGTCCCAGTTGTCTGTACTCTGTATATACTCATTATGATTTGTCATGTTAAGTTATACAACCATAATAACAGGTCTTTCTATCTCTACACTGACTGACACAAAGCTGTTTTTATTAATTATTTTCAAAACAAGCAAAATATATCATATCGGAATTTAAAAATCGTAGACGAACTTTATCCTAAGCAAGATAATGTATAGAAATCATAAAAACAATAACAAAGAATGAAAATCAAACGAAAATGGATTTATCTGGTACAAAATATATATTTTTAAAAGGAAAGTTTTGTTCTTAATGGATTTTCCCTTTTCCCTGAACTTCATTTTAGATAATTAAGTGTATTTAGTGTACTGTAAAAAAATTTATAAAGTTTTTGATTGACTTAGAAAAGCTTGTACAATTTTATTTGTGATTAGAAGTACTGTTTTGTTTTAAGATATTTGTTCTGCAGAGAACCTTAATATATATTTACATATGAGGGAGTATCAAAAAGTTTTAAACTTTGCCCATAAGAAATAGAGTCAGTAACATTATTTTATTACGAGATACTTAAGGCATCTTTACATAGTCAAAGTAACACATTTTTTCCTACTTTTAACTGACTATCCACAGACTGTTCTTGTAGGTATCCTCTCTATTGAAGAAAAAAAATCCTGTTTTTATATTTCAATGAAAATCAACATTTTCAGGTCGACCATGTTTCATTACGTCATTGTGACCGATTTCCATAATTTTGGTATTAGTGGAAAGAGGAAACTCTACCGTTTACTTTATAGGTTAATAAATGCGCATTTCATACGCGAGTGAAATGAGACAAAATCAATGCATGCGCGGTCAATGTTGATGCGTCCAATTCAAGAGGCCCGTAGGGGGCGAGTCATTGGACAGCAATCAAAATTTACCGGAAGTGCATCGATTTTGTCTCATTTTACGAGCATTATGGAATGCAAATTTATTAATCTAGTTCATACACGACAGAAAAATTATATTGGATCTGTTGTGAAAAGAAATAAGGCCTGTAATATGAACATCAAAATCCAAAACTTCTCTAAACTAAAAAAAATAATCACCCAACAAAAACAATGAAACATTCATACGCACTAAACGTCCGCCACGCAAACCGGAACGCAACACGCGCAGTGCATTGTGAAGATCCACTGCACTCCGCGTACTTTATACCCTTGCATTCTGATTGGCTAGGTGACACGCGGAGTGTATGAAATGGTATCAAACAACTAAACTTTGACTGTGTCATTAAAATTTACTGGCCCTGTAAACATGCCAAATACAGATACTTAATTATGTCACTTGTCTCAATTTCCTCAATGCAGCGTATGTGATAAGCGGGTAGGTAGAAGACATCAATCGCCTCCTGTAAAGAAAGTAAAACTACAAATGAGACCATTTCTGCACCATAATGTATATAAAAACGAGTGACTTTTCTCACAAAATGTCATTGATATAGCTCTATCCCTTCTGGGTAAAGTTTAAAACTATGTGATACCCCCTAATACTTACGCTGCAGTAAAAAATTCAGACAATTTTTACACTCTGTTCTCATGTTAGGTTTAAAAATACAAAATCCTCTGCAGAACTTAAGTATGGAGAAATTTTGATTCCAGATGACCAGTATCTGAGTATCCCTTTAATGTTACCATACTCTTATATGATGTATTTTCAAAATTATTTATTTCTCGACAGATGTTGAATGGTTTCCTGTAACTATCTGGGCACATTTTTGTACAAATATATTTAATATGTAGACTTATAGATACTGTTAGTTTATTTTATCCTAGCAATTAGTCATTATTTTAAATGTTATATATTAGGGTGCATCAAACGCCCCATGATTTTTAAAAAAGCTTCTAGGAAACTTCTACCTAGTATACAATTGTTCCAATGCTTGATTAAAATACCTGTGCCAAATTTCATCAAAAATGAAATTCGTTTAGGGGGTCCACGTGGTAGTTTTTATAAATGCCATTAGTTTTGCAATATGCAAAAGGCAGCTATTGTGTTTCTATAGCATAACTCAATACAAAATACAATAGCTGCTTGGTTGAGTTCAGTGACATATGCTTTGAAAAATCCCTGCCATTCATTTTGTCTGGTCTAATTCTTTTACTGATCATTTATTATCACAAGTGATAAAACATTTCAAGCTGAATAATGATCTTGTTGTTTAGGCATTGAAAAGAGCTAGAAATCCAATAATTGTCTACTTTAAGAGGGTAACTGCATGAACAATCTGAAGTGCTTTCATTGATCATTAATTATCACTAGTGATAAAGCATTTTGGCACCATGAGTCTTCTTAGGGGTCAGGTCAAGGTCATTTAAGGTCAAAGGTCATTTGAGGTCAAATCTCAAAAGTGTTCAAATAGTTGACCCTGGGTCATCTGGGGTCATTAAGTGGACAATTATTGGATTTTTAATCTGGTCTGATTCTTTTATTGATATCATTACCACAAGTGATAAAACATTTCATGTTGAAGAAGCCTAGTGATCTTGTTGTTTGGCATTGAAAATAGGGGTTATTGTATATCCCATGAAACATTCAGAGTCATTATTTGAAATACCACATATGACAGCTATTCCTTTGTGAGTTTCTGAGTGAGGATTCTGGAGGTAATAATAAATAGCTGCCATATGTAAGCAGGCAATTTCAAGACCTTAACTTTAATGCCACCGTGGTCCCCCTAGACAAGCTCTTTTTTTTTCAAACTTTACACAGCGTGTTTTCTAGCCAAATGGAAAATTCTAAGACTAGGTAGAAAAAATATGTATGACATGAGGGCGTCTGATGCACCCTAATATACATATATGGAATATAAACATTTTTAATAAACCATTGAGCATTTTATTAATACTGCTGTGGCTGTTGGTTTTTCATGCACGTTTGCTGTGTTATGCACCTTGTTTTTTCATCTAACAATAATCAGCATGTTTCTATTGAGTAACTTGCAAATTATTTAGTAAAATGCTTTCCAGAAAATAGTGACATAACAGAAAAAAACATTTTTTATAAAAAAATTACATCTATTGAATGTTTAGCAGTATTTTCTCCACTATTATTTAGAAGAATAATTTAACTGGAAAATGCTTGCTCTTTTTTTTTCTGGAAAGAAATGTGAATGTCTTTGTTGATTAAGCATGGTTTTTTTTTCAGATCACATTTTGTATCTGCATTTCAGTCATAGACAATATGTTTATAATAGGAGTGGGCTAAAGAAGATTTCAGGACCTTCCCATCATGCCTTGCTTCCAATGGGATATTTTGTACAGGTTGTCAAGAACATTTTGTGATGAAACAAAGCACAACTAGCAGACCTCATTCCAATTTTGCATTTCTAACATGTTTTATCACTAAAGACAAGAACCTGTACAAAATTATCCAAGCAAGGCATAATTGGAAGTTCCTGAAATTATAATAATGATTTCCTACTGTAGAAAACTAATTCTAGACAACCAGGAACTTGGTATGTTGTTACATCACCTAGCCATCAATATCAAGTGTTTAGGTCCACAACATCATAACTTACAAAAGATGCAGGTACCACCTACCCGTGGCATCGGCTTGCTATCAATTTTCTTGTCTAGAATTGGTTCAAGTTCTTTTATTGTTTACCAACCCAGGTTCATAATGATTTAGAAAAAAAATGACTTTCCTTAGTTAGAACACTTTCACCTGTTTAACAGTCATCACTGAATTGCCAATGATTGGAAGGCCTCCAGTGACTGTTCGTTTGGTTCTGGTGATGATAGATGCAATACAGTTATTTTCAGAATTTCATCTGTGTTTTGTTCCTGAGAGAGTTTTTGTAGTCTAAATCAGCACTTTATTTTCTGCTGTCCCTGGTTCATCATAATTCAGCATTATCGTGTGTTTCAAATCTTGACTAGCACCCTAGTAAGGTAAGAAGTATTAAACTTGATATCATAGTCAAACTATTGTAATCTGCATGCAATCCTACATATACCATTTCCTAATCCACTGCAGTAATTCTAGTACCTTGAGTATAGAAAATAAGCAGATGTCATGGTCCTAGATTGTTCTTATTATAACAAAAAGTACTTCACATTTTAAGATTTTTGAGATTGAAGATGCTTATTATTTATATGTATATTAGGATCTTGAGGAGAGGTTATCCAATCAGCATCTGGAGAATATGTCATCACAGATCCAAAGCCATAAGAGTACTATCGAATCATTGGAAAAAACAGCCAAGGAAGACAAGCTGGCAACCTTGGATGAGATGACGAGGAAAACGCAACAAAATATAGGTGAGTATAACGATTGAGGACCAAGGGAAAAAGGGTGTCTCTATATCAGATGAAATCTTGCTATTATCAGGGGTGTGAGAGTTCATGTTTTTTAATGCCTTCAAAAGAGTCCTAATTTGAACTTTTTCTTTATTTTCAAAGTCTGTCTTTGACATTTTGTCACTATTTTCAGATCTTTTCATCACCTGACTCTCACACCCCTGTATTATGGAGTGGTACACAGGTTGAGCTGTTCCCTCTACTACAGGGTGACCCAATGTTCCCTGTTCAATCCATAGCAGAGCCAATTGGTTTTTTTTTCTGTATCAAGATATGGCACAATTCTGAGGAGGGATGGTGAAGTGCTAAAATAACTTACTTCTATATTATTTTTTTGCATTTATGATAAATGATATTTCCTTTTTGGCTTCCTTTATATCCACAAATGGTTCATCATGATGTGTATAAAATATATTTTTAGAGGTGACAATTGTATAGTGGTTGAAAAGACAACATGCAAAGTTAGCTGTACTTGTTCAATGATCAAGGCATTTAATCAAGGTAATTAAAACAAATAATCACAATTACTGAGTTTTGAGCTATTAAATACTGATTTTGAATATTTTAGGTTTGGCATGTTTGCTGAGATGATTGGAAAAATGTTCGCAAAACCCAATCTTTATAGAACTTTTATTTGAGGTTTGGCATGTTTGCTGAGATGATTGGAAAAAATGTTTGCAAAACTCAATCTTTATAGTACTTTACAAGTACCAAATTTTCTACACTGTACTGATTCATCAATCTTTTGCATGAACAGGCCTTTTAACAGAAGTCCACTGTGATTATCATAATGTGCACAGGTCAACCATGGCTAGGATTAAACCTAGTTTGATTTAGTTAGCCATATAATACCCATCTTGTCATCAAGTTGCCAGGTTTATAATTATCAGTTTAATACAATTGTTGACAGACATATGTCATTAGTGATTGATAAATCCTCCTGACATGTTGACAAATGCTGGATTAGTGACCAATCATATTGGCTAGGCACAATTACAACCGATTGCTTGACTTTTAGGCTTGAAATTGAAGATTTTTCTCATAAAGTTTATCTTAGGTAAAAGGGATGACCTGTACTTGAACAGATTGAAAGGCTCAACTATTGGAAGGGATTGAATCAGATTCCACTTTTGTTATTTTATTTTTGCAATTTTTCATTATATTTCTCCATTACTGCCACTTTACAAACATCAGCATTTGGAATTGCAGACTATTTAGCATTTGATAAAATTGAAATAGATACCTTTTCAGAGTCATTCTTTAAGCAGCACGTAGCTTGCGGGATCATCACAATCCCTTCATTCAGCTTGAGTGTTTGTTGTTATTTAGCATTAGACTTTACCTTCTTTTAACACACCTTTCTCTATCTAGTCTTCCTACTATGTTTCATTTTCTGCATTTTTTGCTTTATTCCTTTCATTTTTTATTCTATTGTCATGTTGATTTATAGAAAAAGTAGCCCCATATATGCTTTAGGGACCAATCACTAACACTTGTAGAGGGGTTGGGGCTGCATGATGCAGAAAGGGAGGCCTTAACATTTTTGAGGTCTGAAAAAGATGGCCTTGAAAAAAAAAAATCATCCTAATTTTTGTCCCTGAAAATTGAGTCTGATTTTCTGTTGGTGTTGTGCTTATTTTTCTTGAGAAATAAGGAGATTCTAAAACAAATTTCGAGGGCCGAAAGTGGGCCCTTTTTTGCATCAGGCCCTGAACAGGTGTTGGGAATGGTCCCTAGAATATATGTTACATCTATTTTTTCTCGTTGTTAATGATTGAATGTTGTACTATTTGAATTTACAGAAAAATTAAAACTGGAACTGAGCCAAAGACACATGGCAGAGATGGACCAGCTGTCAAGAGCACATAAGACACAAATGGCTGCTGCTAAAATGGAATTGGAAAGAGCTGTGGAGCTCAAGCAACAAAAGGTAATTATTGTTGTTTCAAATAATTCTCGGACACGGAAATTTTTAGCCTTGCGTAACACAATTGCGTGTGCATTTTACGCGAGTACCCAACGCTTTCCATGCACGCGCGATGTCGCCGCACTGTGGATTACTGATTGGAAATGGTGTTGCGTACTTCCCGGTGTCCCGTTCTTGTCACAACTTGTGGATACGCGGTGGCTGCGTTCAGAAATCATGCTCATGTCCGAAATTGATTTGAAACAATAATAGTAAAGTGTTGGCTGCAACCCATCATGTGTTTTTTATTTGTAAGTTTTTTGAGAGGCCATGGCTGTCACGTTTTTCAAAAAAGGTAAGAAAGACGTGGCAGAGGTAGGGAGGAGGCACATTGATTGTAGGTGTTAAGTACGTTGTGCGTAGGACACGCCTGACTGTAAGACACACCTGACTGTGAGTTCTTGCGTGCATCGTATGTTGCGCATGCTGTAAGTACTTACACATCAAACTCCTTGCGACTTTCAAGTATGATACACGCACATGTGTCCGTATGTGATAAGTGCTTCATCCGCAGGCCAAGTGGGTTTGGGAAAATTGCAAACAAATGCAAGGAACCCGTACGTTCTGCATGCGCTGCCAACATGCAGACCATACTGATATTTAATTGGTAGCCCAAACATAACCAGCACACATAGAAAGCATGCAATAAAACTGCTACGTCGTATCTGCAAGAAATTATTTTAATTTTTTTGCAAGAAAAGTTGTATACAGGGTGGACCAATAAAAGCGTTATTGAAGTTCAATGTCACGTAACTTAAAATTGGAAAATAGTTCGAGAATGACGTTTATATATTAATAAACTATGGTATCTTGCCCGTGTATGGTGAAAATTTCATGCCAAAAAAAGCTCACATTGCAAAGTTATTACCACCGGGGAAAAAAAAGGCCGAATTCCACTTTGTCCACGGCCAGGAATATTTTAATGTTCAATAGAATCATTATTAGGTCTGCAATCAGCATGTTTTTTTATTTCTTTATGACGTTGATGCTTATTAAAGGTGCATACCATTTACTGAGAATACTATTGACATGCATGCATGCATCACAATAACATAAATATGGTGTACTTCCATATATAATAATCTAAAGAATTTATTGGGCGCGAAGTTCAAATCGGCAAAAACAGTGCATGTATTAGGTCGTTTTCAATTATAATGTTGGTTTTTAAGGTGGTATAAAGAGGAGGAAGTTCACAAGTCGCGAGAGTACATTTATTGCTGAACGTTTTTTTAGAAACTTGTAGCTATGCGGCCGGCTAAGCTAACTCTGCTAACTCTGTCAATAGTCTGTGTAGATGGTACACCTGCATTAGGAATGACTTTCCTAATGCACGTATCTATATACAAAGACTATTTACAGAGTTAGAACAAAGGACCCCTTCTGTACTGTTTTGAACAGGGATAAAGAAAATAGTGGGATTTTGAACAGGGAGAACTCTGTAAATGCAGAACTCATGCTAAGATGAGTTCTCGACGCAAGTTCCTTCATCACATTCTTTAATCTCAGGGGCGTCGGAAGGAAAATAAAAGTGGTGCGGCCTGTGGCCCCTTATTTACCAAAAATAACATGAATAAGAAAAAAACTAAGTCTAAGAAGACAGTAGTTACTAAAAACGAATTTGTACAGTACTATCTTTCAGTTATTATTGCTAGGACTATATAATAAAACGCAGCAAAATATTTTTCCTTCTTTCTGGCTGAAAAGTGGTGCGGCCATGGCCCACACGGTTCCGACGCCCCTGTTTAATCTAATCAGTAACGCAAAACCAATCAGCTAATTAAGACAGATATCATAACTAATGCTCATTATGTGCACCTATGTAAACTTGCCCCGTGGACAAACCTGATTTTGACTCTTTTTGCACAAATGGCAATTACTTCGCAATAGAAGCTTTATTTGAAATGAAATTTTCACCATACAAGGACAAGATACCATAATTTATGAATATATAAAAATTATTCCTAAATTATTTTCCAATTTTAAGTTACGTGACATTAAACTTCAATAACGCTTTTATTAGTCCACCCTGTAGTTAAAAGTGAAAAATGAATGACCATCTTTGTTGCACATTTGTGTGACATAATGTTTGCTGTCTGTATGGTGCTTAAGACAATTTAGGCATAAAAAATTTGCAATTAGTATCATTGTAGTTTGAATTAGTTACATAGCTAATAATAGTATTGATATGATTTGCAAAATTTTTTACTTTGTGGTATTTTATCTCAATTTTCTTCTTGCTACACTTTTCAGGAAAGAGAGCATCAAATGAGGGTCGAGGAAATTCAGGATGATTTGAATCATCGAGATAGGCATATACAGACATTGGATGAACATGTGGCTGACATGAAGACTAGGGTTGCTGCATTGAAGAAAGATTTAGAATTCAAAATACAAGACATACAGAGGATTAAAAGTGATGCAAATGACCAACTCAGGTGAGGGAAAAAGAGAGCGGCATGGTCGCCAACTGTACCTTTGATTGTCCTGTTTTCTGTGTGTCAAGAAGATATATCTGGATTGTCACAATTTTGCATTTGCAAAGGATATTAGAAAAAATGCAAATCCCACGAAAGGTATCATTGATGAGAGGAAATAAATTAGCTTATGGGGATATGGACGAGTCTGAGAAGGTATTTTATAGTTACTAAAAATTGTGAAAATAAAAACTCAAGGGCCCATATTTATGAAACCCTGTTAACTCTAGTTGGCAACTAACCTATTGTCTACCTGTCAAAATTTGACAAGAATTGTATACTTTGTGTGTTTCTTTATCTCCCACTAAGCATGCCCTTGTTAAGATGGAAACCAAAGTGTCCAGAGAAAAAAATCAAAAGTGTATTAACTTGGCCTCCATGCGCTGATTTCCCTTTAACTCAGATCACCCTTCAGAATTTCACATTAGATTTTGTTTGAAATAACCTGGTTTTGCAAATGAGTTTAATTTGTTTGAAGTTTCTTCAAGGTCAGTTTGCACCAGTGTTATATAGAGTCAATTCATAGTCAGCCTCCAAACAAAATGTTCGATATCAAACATTTTGTCATGACGTCAAACTATTCAATTGGCAGCCACATGTGTCAAAAAGAGATCAACAAGAGAGAGGTGTCTAAAAATCAATAAGGGTGTCTATTACAATGAAAAGGGTATCTCAAATACCCAAAAGGGTGTGTAAAACCCATAATTGTGTCTAAACCACAAATTGATATGTAACCCAAAATGGTGTGTGGAATCAAGAATGGTGTGTATAATTGAGTGCCCCCCTGCCCCGGGTTAAAAAGAACATTTTTGACATTATAATTTTAGTGGAATACACATGATAAAATATCAGCTTAGTCCAGGTTTAACATAAAACCAGGTCCAACTCTAATGCATGTGAACCTAAGTGGTCAGCTAATTTGAAAAGCAAAAAACAACAAAGTTTTTTTTTCAAAATTGGTTTAAACATACTTCCAGTGTTAATATTATAAGAACAATTTTATATTTACAGGAAGCAAAAAGAGGCCTTATCAGAAGCACACGAGGTGGAGATGGATGACTTCACGGCGCAAAAAATCCGGGAACATCAATCTATGTTGGAAGACTTCAACTCTGCACAGGAACTACTCAAGGACAAGATATCAGCGCTACAAATTATGTAAGTACCATCAAATGCTTGGTGATAAGGCCAAAAAAATAAATTGTTTGTTTGCCCTCCAGTGGAAAAATTAAAATTTTGGGTCGGTCGTGTGATCTTTTTTTTTTTTTACTCTTCACAATTATTTTAAAGAATGGTGTCATTCCATGGATTTTATTGTGAATACCAAACAATGCAGGGCTTAATCAAAGATTGTTGGTCATGTGACTAAATTTTACATTTTACATCGAAAATATTGATTTTTCATATTTTACATGTTTGAAGAAGAAAAAAAAACTAAAAAACTGACCCAATTTTTGGGTCGCGGAGGGCAAACAAACATAATTTTTTCTAGGCCTAATTGTTAATAAAATAAGCAAGATTTCTGTAAACTAACTGAATTTGAGGAGTAGATGAAACAGTATGTTGTTCTCTATTCAGGGTTAACAATAAAAGTGTCATTCAAAGTGAACCAGAATGGCAATGTAACATTTGAAATTCTTTTTTTTTTTTTGCAAAATTGGAAGAGGCAATGCATAGTGGTCATCAATGACATTTTCTGGCAAGTTGATATCTTGTGTAAGTTTAACACATTTGACTAAATAAATTTTTGATAATTTTATTTGTTGAGTATTCAGAATTTATGTCCATAGACTATGACTTGCTCTTTGTTTATGATTTCACAGCCCAAGGGTTATTTTCTCTAACATCTAAATCTCTCGCAAATGCTGATTCATTACAAAGCAATGGATATTTTGTAGGTACTATTGAGTAACAGCAAATGGAATGAAATCCCATTTTTTAAAGATAAAAAATTTACATGTAACACAAACAGAAGATTATTGTACATAATTATATAATCTTGTTTAGCGTAATGGAAGTTTCAAACATTTCAAATAAATGAATGACCAGATTTTCCACGCTGATGACTGTCTGCAAATTTTGCCAGAGTTCTCATTTTCATTTCCAATGCTTTTCTTTGAATGAATATTTCTGCAATGGATTTACCATCATCTACGGGCAGTATACAATATTTATTGCTCTTGAAAATGTGTGCCTCATGTTATGCCCCGGGGGGGTGGGGGTGGGTTCTCACATTAGGTTGATATACGGGTATGTGCAAGGGTTTTTGGGTGTAATTTCGCCATTTTAGGTATATCGATGGGTGGGTTTTTGTCACAGACCTAATGCGCCCAAATGGAAAAATTTTGTGTTTTTTGAGAAAAATTGTCTTAAAAAGTGCCCAATTTGGCCCAAATTGGGTGTTTATTGCGGAACAATGGTATTGTAAAGGGTTGCAAAATTGGCTTTTTTTAGGTATAGAGAACGCTCCTTATCGCGAAGTCTGCATGGCACACCCCCGTACAATTTTTTTTTGAGAACCCCCTCGGGTGTTATGCCACAGTGTTTGCTGATGAAATGTGCCA
Source organism: Ophiothrix spiculata (assembly GCA_000969725.1). Classification (NCBI taxonomy): domain Eukaryota; kingdom Metazoa; phylum Echinodermata; class Ophiuroidea; order Amphilepidida; family Ophiotrichidae; genus Ophiothrix; species Ophiothrix spiculata. The sequence continues at coordinate 12,171 of JXSR01S028844.1, forward strand.
TTAATGATCTTGTTCATGTGTATTAAAACTACTACGTACATCGCGTCTTACAATGATCTTAGTGAAATGCAAAAATCATTGCAGGCAATGTTTGATGACCTGGCGATGAGTTAGAATGTAGGGTTGATTCAACATTCAGTGTAGTGCAGCAATTTTAGTGAAATAAGTTCCAGGATATTTATATGGTCACACAAAAACTTGTTAAATATTGTTATTTTTAGGTTGGAAGAAGCTGAAGAGAGGTATCATAACAGAGACTCTAGACCTGAAGATCTTGAACAATTAGCAAAGTTGAGAGATATGGTAGAAGAAAGAGAAGAATATATGAAAAGATTAGTGGTAAGCTTATTCTTTCAACAGTATTAGGATTGGGTATGATACCCAAGTTATTAACCCTATTCTCCTGAGGGATTCCCTCACAAGCACTTTTTGCTCAAGTGCTGAAAATGATCAAATATTGGGTAAAATTGCTCATTGTTAAGCTCATTTTGTGACTTCATATTATATCAGTTCGGCGGAACTCACAATTCGGATACGTATCCGAATTCAGATACCCACGTACATTTCGTATCCAAATTGTGATACCCATATCAGAATAAGGATATGGAGGGGTATCTGAATTCTGATACGCAAGTCGTGGTGCAGGAAACAAATCGATAGCGCAAGCTGGCAAGTTCATGTAGAACATCTTTCTTGCATTTATGATAAATGTATCTGTGGAAATGTCATTTCTTTCTGTGCAATTTCAGCAGGCAGCTTCGAAACATGTCCTGATAGCTCCTTATCACAGAAGGCAGAATAATTTGGCCAATACTTAGAATTTAGATGACAAATGATGATAATGTTGTTGAATTTTATACATACCGGTATTGTGCGCGGAGAAGCTGAATATTCATTTCAGCTGATATCCCGTTTCAGCTGTTTTTAATCCAAATTCGGATACGGGTATCAGAATAATGGAGTATCCAAATTGTGAGTTCCGCCGAACTGATATTAGCTAATAATTCAATACAGGAATGCAACAAAAACCCAAGACCCATTGCGGTCTTACTCAGGCAAAGTCCAAATTGATTCTAAAATGGAAATTATAGCCATTGTTGGACAAATACTTCATACCCTTGGTAGGGAAGCAAGGACTTGGAATAGTATTTCATTTGGGTCAGTGTTTCATTCTTGTATTTAATTTTCAAACCTAAAACTGTCCACAGAGTATGTAATTCTTCAAAGTTTTGAGATGGGGAAAAGGGATGCAACCCTGTGCTTTTAAATTGATTATTTTGACAGTTTTAAAAGTTTTACAAGCTACATGCGCTTATAAGGTTGTTTGGCAAATAGGAATTGTCATTTAAACATAATGAAAAATTTTAAAATGTTTTCATCATTGAACTTAGCGACATTAAGAGGACGCCCATATCAACTCATTAAGCTATTGGTACATAAATCAAATGTATTGGTATGAAGTTTTTTGTATTGGATATTATTAAGGGGTTGCAACAACCCATGCCCTTCAAAAATATTTAGCAAAAACATTCTAGAATATGGGATATATAATTGATAGATCACTACAAAATAAATAAGAACATTTTTGGTCAGAAATAGCATTTTTTTTGACATTTCTTTGACTGTTACTTATTGCTGGAAAGGAATACTCGCTTAAAAGTAGACAATATTACAAGATATAATAGTGGGCTGTGGTCTAATCAATCAAAAGAGAGACAGGCACTCCCACCTGCAGCAGATACAGGATGTCCCAGAAAAAAACCTTGCAATCTTTGCTTGTAATTTTCTTGGGTTTTATGGACAGTCAGAAAGTATGTAAAGGTTTCATTTTATATTCTATGAATTGAACTTTCAGATACCATTTGTTTCATTTTAATCAGCAGTGTACAACAAAATATGTTATATCAAATATTTGGGTGGATTTTTGTCTAGTCCAATTTCATGATTATTAGCCATAAAGTAGGGGTGTTTCTGAATGGAATGAAAATGGGTCACCTTGGAAGTTGTTTCAGCACAGATAAAAGAGAGCATGCACATAATAAATTAGTAATCATTGTTATGGATGAGTGAGCAGATCAGTGACAATACTCAATAGAACTTCATTCAAGGGGAACTTACAAAATCTTGAAATTGGACCAGAAAATTTTAAATCAAAATATTTGACAAAGCATAACTACACTATCGATTGAAATGAAACAAACGGTATCTGAAAGTTCAATTCATTGGCTATACAATGCAATCTTTACATACTTTCTAACTATCCGTTAAACCCAAGAAAATCACACACAAAGACTGTAAGGTTATTCTGGGACACTCTGTAGAGGCCATCCTTTTACCTTCACCTAATATTCTAAGTAAGGCCTGAGCATATTTTGCATACTTAAACCAATGACAAGCTAGATTATATTCACATTATTATTATGTAATTCTCTTTTCACAGGAAGAGAAACGGTATTTTCAGATGGAGCTTATAAATAGAGAAACCAATTTCAATAAAGTCTTCAATGCTAAGCCTAATGTTGGAGTCCTGAATCCATTTCAAGTTTCAAATAAGGTAAGGCAATATGTACAGAAATTGGCATGGTATTTGAAAAATATATGGTAATTTACTTTTAAATTTGGTTTTGGATTTTCTTTGATTTTGAGTTGTTTTTGATCAGTGATGTGTTATAAAATACAAGCAAATATATACCGTGGGTATTCAGTTGATTTAATGTAACAACAGTAATTCAAGTCTGACCAAATACATGATGTTAAGCATGTTATGATTTTGAATTGCACTTGAAGTCGATTTCACCTAGACCCAGGTACATCTGACATCCCCAAACCATTCTTAACTTTGTAATGAAATTCAAAAAGACGCAGAGACCACAGAAAATGCGAAGGCAATTGAGTGTAGGCTAAGGTTTTCTTGAATTAATTTAGGTGACGTGATCTGGTTAAAAATTTAAATATATACTTTTTCCTCATTCAAATCCGGGATAAAAATGCATGAACATTTAATACCTACATTTTGCAACTCTGAAGTTTGGGTTACATAGCTTGAATCAGTATGATGTTACAAGCAAAATGTGTCTTACACAGGACCATAAGAACTATGCAATATTTATTTTAGATAAACTTTCCAATAATTTTTCACTCTTTTGACCATATCTCTTTAACTCATTCACTCCGGCAAGCCGCTCACAGCGGCTCGCAAAAGTGCGCATGATTTGCCGGGATTTCTACTTTGCCGCAAATAGCTCTAAAACCAAAACTACAAGTCCAAATTGGTCGAAAATTCGCCAGCAAGCAGTTGAAACAAAGAGCTGTCTAGCGCCATCATTTTTATTAGCAAAGAGAACAACCCTGGCGCACTATAATCATCATATGCTACCATAAAGTTTGGTCTCTGTGAGCCGCTCAGAGCGGCTTTCCGGCTTAATAGGATAGATGGTGAAAATTTAATTCCGGAGTGAAAGAGTTAAGGAAACATGATTCAGGTATATAAATGCACAGGATTATCTGAAAAATGTAAGCTTGTGGTACCGTATCCAAGTCTCCAATTTGATTTGGAAAGTAGGGAATTAAAAAAGGTTTGGAAATGTTAAACATTTGAAAGTAATCTTTTTAACTTTTGGCCTTTACAGAAAAAGAAGAAAGGCGAGAAGGAAGCAATGAGATATGTGAGTGCACCGAGTCTGAACACGTCAGGTGACAGGCGATCTTCAGGAGGAGGAGGAAGTCCAAATAGTAGACTAGATCCTATACCCAACTCGCCTACGCATGACTTAGTACTGAACCCTAAAAAGCCATTACATGGTGATGGACTGAGACTACCAAGGCCACCGCAGCCTCCAAGAACTAAGAAATTTATCAACACATGACGTCTGGATTCTACTGATCGTAGTTGTTGAATTTGGCATACTTGGACATTGGTACTGGCCTGACACTTACCATGGGATGTGATGGAGAGTTCCCAAAGTGTGTGCATTATCATTTGGTTCCACTTTGTGACCTCATTTACACAGAAGTATTTATTTTGAGACATGAAACCACTAGAATCCATTTAACCACCATATGCTGCTAGTATGCACCTGATTATGTTAGGATTACAGACTGTCATAAGCTTGAGTCACAGTATCATTTTCCCCTTCATTTTCAACTGAGAATACTGAATAATTAATCGTACCTTCAGTTGAACTTTGAAAAATTAATTTGGGAGAAATGTCTTCAGGTATTTCAAATTAGGCCAATTATTACTTAAATTAATTAAATTTACAATGTAGAAAAAAGTTCATGTCAAAATAGTCATTTTGGCCAATTCTTGGTTAAAAACTGATTTGTGATACCAGCTATTATAATAGGCTACAGTCTTCATGCACTAGATGTGCTTCAAAATGGTTCAAGTTTGTGTCTTCGTGTCTATCATATTTAGTGCTGAGACTTTTGATGATGCTATCATGGTGTCGTAAGAAAACAGTATATTCCAATCCGTCCAAATTGTGCTTCCTTAGTGCCTGTAAAACAAACCATGTATCCATGGAATGATTCATTTGAGTATTCATGCAGGGATGCACACTGGTAGTGGGTATATGCACACATAGGGGAAGCGGGTTAGCATAGCGGTATTTTCCTCGCTTTGCACCACTGAGTCCCGGGTTCGATTCCCGGTCCCGGCGCTGTATGTGCATTTGGTTTTCAGTCCATGCTCGCTTCCGCAGGTTCTTCTCCGGTTACTCAGGTCTTCCTCCTGCATTCAAAACTGATTTAATTAAAGAAAGATCTTGGACCCCAATGGAAATAAGCTTCATTAGAGGCTTTCTTGGGTTATCCTTGGCATTAAGCCTAAAGAATTCTTACTTTCTTTTATTTCTTTCTGGTTTTACTGCCAGAAAATCCTGTCTTTTCCATGAAATGTCAGATAGAATTATCAGTGCTACTATCTGTTGTTGTTTATTTGAAATACTTTATTAAAGAAATATTTTAATTTGAAATTTTCTTGCACCTTTTCTGATTGTTAACTTTGATCAACACCAAATAGACGAGCCTATTCACATTGTGAATTGATAAAGAAAAGCTTGTGTGTGAACATGGCACAACCGCAGGAGACCGAGGTGCGTATGTGTGACCCACACATCAGTATCTATGATGCAGAGCTCTGTGTGTGTGTGTGGGATTAGCTTCACAATGCCTGCCAATTTAGTAATGATCAAAGTAAATAATTGAAGTGGCAACTTGTTGACAGAAAGCACAGTATATCTGACCTGTTAAACTATACTTTACAGGCACTGAACCTGTATTGCAGTTTCTACTGATTCAGGAATTTTCACCCAATTAGTAAGAATTGCCTTCAGTATTTGCATCAATTCTATATAAGATTGTACAACTTGTATCAAAATGATTGGTATTGGATATGATTATTTTTTTTTTCCGATATGTTCTGAACCTAGATAGATTTTCAAAGTTTTCTGATTTAATAAGTTCAAGACAACAGCACCTTCTTGTGAGAAAAACATGATTATGTCCATCTACATTTAAATGACAATTTAAATGGCTCCTAGATATATTTTAAAATAGTTAGTCTTATCAGACTGTAAAATAATATCATTACACTCCTACCCATTTATAACAATACATTGTATTTTTTAGACATTCTATGACTTTAGTGGTTTTTTTTTTGAAAATCACAATCACAATACCAATCATATTGATACAATTTGTTACAATTGAGTGTTCAAGATCAAGAGTCAATGAAATTGTGTTTATTATTTGTATGTATTGATTGATTTGCAAGATATGTGAATATTTTGACTCGTAATGTGCAATAGAGTAACTTATATAACTTGTATAAAAAATTTGGGATCTAAAGTGTTTACGACATGATGTGTGGACCATAGATAAAAGAAAGTACAGATAGGAAATGGGCTATTCCAGAAATTAATGGTACACCCCCTAAAGAAGGCATGGGATTCCCAAATATTTTGCATGAATTTCTTAGTGGGATATCCCAAAATAAATCAACGTTTTCCCTCCATGATGGTAAAGAAGGCATGGGAATTCCGAAGTATTTTCGCCAATTTAGTGCATATTCCCAAAATATTCATAATTTTTTGATCAAATGGGTAAAGAAGGCATGGGAAGCCCCAATTTTCTGTTTTAAGATGGAACATACCCCTAAAGAAGGCATGAAAATATCAAACCTGGAATTCCCAATTTTTCCAGAAAAAATATGGATGCCTTCTTTAGGGGATGTACAGTTAATTTCTGGAATAGCCCAATAAAAATTACCTGCAAATCAATTTCAAAGATACTGATTACCATAGTGTATAATAGCAACACGCAATCAATTAGCCATGAATAATTGCACTTTCCGACAATGTTGACCTTCAAAACTTTAGGTTTAGGTAAACACTGATGCATGAATGCGTTTTAAGTCAAAAAACAAAATTTGACTTTTTCAGCCTATTTTTACTTTAGATGCCATTTATTCAAAATGTAGATTTGTGACTTTCCTCTCATTTTGCCAGAGCAACCCACATATTACCATCATTATTAAT
>JXSR01S028844.1:27905-39884 GCA_000969725.1 Ophiothrix spiculata
GGGGGGGGGAGGTTGAGGGGGATGTTCCCCTCAGAAGCTGAAAGATTTAAAATTTTTAGATTGATTTCGTGGCAGTTGCTGAATACTTTGAAAAGAATTCTATACAGATATGCACAGGGGGAGGTCAGAAGCTGGAAGATTTTGAATTTGAGAATTGATTTCGTCCCATTTTTTCAGTGGTGAACTTGTAAGAGAATTCTATACAGATATGAAGATATATGCACAGAGGGAGTCTGAGGGGGGATGCTCCCCCGTCAGAAGCTAAAAGATTTTGATTTTTTGAATTCATTTCGCGGCATTTGGTGAATACTTCCAAGAGAATTCTATAGAGATATGAAAATATTTACACAGGGGTAGTCTATAGTTTTGCTGACTGGTACAGTGGTAGGTCCCTAAGTCTACCAGGAATTGGATTATACAACTGGTAGTCTTTAAGGTAACATTCTGTAACCTTCTTTTCCCCTACCTCATTTTTTCTTTCTTTCTTTTCTTTTTTCCCCTTTCCTTCCTCTTCTCTTTTTCCCCTCCCCTCTCCTCCATTTTGCCGACTACACTGGCACATGAATTTGCCGACTGATATGAATGATTGGGGTGGGGGGGGTCATACCCCTTCTAGCTACGGCCCTGCCCTGCTCTTCTGAGGTCCGTGCCGCACAACCCACTCAAATTCAAATTCAGGTGCCCCCAGGGGATGTTAGCAAGTTGAAAACTACAGGCCAGTATCGTTGCTCTGCATATGTAGCAAAATCATGGAGAGGGCTGTTTGTTTTTCCTCGCATTAAACATTGTTAAAAGCCAAATTCACCATCTTCAACATGGGTTTGTCAAAGGGAGGTGTACTACTACCCAATTACTTTCCGTTTTTTCACGATTTAAGTTCAGTTATGGACAGAGCTGGTCAGGTAGATGCTTTATTTGGATTTTTCAAAAGCATTTGGCAGTGTCTCTTATATTTTACTTATTCATAAGCTGGTAGGAACCACTAGCGTGCCCAAAGAGGGTGGGGGGGGGCACCCAGTTTGGTGAGTCAGTCGGGGGAAAAGGCCCATTCGGGGATCTTGACACAAAAAGATAGAAAAGAAAGGGGAGTAGAGACTTTCAACGCTCCTTAGTTTTTGATAATTTAAATGTGAAAAAGCAAAAAAATTTGTGCGCTTCGCGCGAACTTTCATATACAATCAATATTCAGTCAAAATTTGCAAAGTTTTGCGCAAATTTGAAGATATTTTAACAATTTTTAGCTGAATTGACATAATTTTTCGCGCGCTACGGACGCATTTTCAAAGTTACATAATGTTTCCTCCGGCCAGCCGTCCCCCCTAAATTTTTAACCTTCCGCCACCACTGGTCTTTCGGGGGAAACTGATGGTTTTGGCCCCCCCCCCACTCAAAAAATCCTTTGCACGCCACTTGTAGGAACGAAGGGTTGTTATTGATGGATGTGATTCAGATTGGTTTCCTGTTATTTCAGGGTGCCGCAGGGTTCAATTTTGGGGCCTATATGCTTGTTTCATTAACGACATGCCCAGCTCTGCCCATAATTCTGCATTGGCTTTATTTGCCGACGATTCAAAATGTTTTAGATCAATAAACTCTAGAGTATTAGGTATTGCTGATTGCCAGATGCTCCAGGCGGACAACAATTCCCTTTACCATTGGGGTATGAAGTGGGATTTACATTACCATCCTTCCAAATTTCAAATTATATCAATGATCAGTTGTGATACGAGCGATCAGTTTTGAATTTATAAAATGCGGGATAAAATGAATGGTACTGTTTTGAATCGGACTACCTGTATTAAAGATCTTAGTTATTGACATTGCTTGTAATCTTGTGACCTGTCTGGGATCAGCATATAAACGTCATAGTCAGCAAGTGCAATAGCAAATTGGGTATGATTAAACGTGCAATAGGTTTCCATCCTCCTGAAATAGTTTTCAAAACGCTTTTTTCAGCTCTGGTCAGGAATGATGTCGAATACTGTAATCCCTTAAGGTGGTTTCAGACTAGCTGTCATTGCGGCACACGACGTTGCGGCATACGACCAAACATCTGCAATTTATAGTTGTCGTATTGTAGCACGACACATTAGCATATTGCCGCAATGGTCTGTCGCAAGAAAAGTTGAATTTATTCCAACACAAAATATCGTGTCGTTGCGACCACCACGACAGGGTAATCGATATATCGGTTTGTCGTGCGGCAAGCAGATGCGACACGGTCGAGTTTGCGCACTTTAAATTTTTGCCTGTCGTATGGTCGTGCGACAGCACGACAGGCTAGTCTGAAACCAGCTTTTGGCTGCGATCACATAGAAGTGTACGGTATGCGGTATTTGCTATAAACGCTCCAAGGGAAGGCACTCATTTGAAATTGACATCCTCATCACTAACACCTCCCCATGAGCGTATAGCGAATAACGTATAGTATACCAGTACAGTGCATATACTTCTATGTGATCGCACTGCAGCCCTATGGAGTGATACATCCAAATGTAAAACTTTATTTTGCATTCCCCCTGGTCAAGACAATAAATAAGGTGCGTTTATCTCAGCTGAATCTCTTACCTTTGTAATTCTGACGAGAAATTAATGACCTTACTTTATTCTCATGATCTTGATTTTTTAATAGTGCCATTCAGGACCGTCCCTATACCAGATCTTCTGCTGACGATTTGTTGCTCATCGCCAAGTTGCAGAACAGAATCTCACATAACCTCATATTTTCATCGGATTGTTCCCAGGCCTGTAGAAGTGTGATGTGCCTATTCAATTTGCACACAAGTCTTCCTGAGAATCTGATGTTTTGTATCTGATACATCAAGGTATTACCAAGAATCCTAGACATTTCATACCTGTTCACTTTACTTCATACCCGTTTTTTTCATACCTTTTGATGATTAATTGTGAATTTTGATTTAATTAAACTAAACTAACAATTTTTTTGTCTTGAAAATAAATAATTAGTCAAAACCAAAGTACTATTTACACATGATTTAGAAAGAATTAGTTTCAATTTTACAGTTTATTCAAAATTTGACGGAATTTTAAAAGCCAATTTCCGTATTTTGTAAAGTTTTGGTAAAATCCGAAATCATGTCATTTCTGATCATTTGCCAGTGTTTGTTCAAAGCAGGTATTATTGAATTATATTTATTTTATGATTTTTTATTCACTCAACCTAAAATATTAGCACGTTTACGTAAAATATTAGATGGCAAAACATGCAGTGTATGAATCTCGGGTATGAATATTGAACGGGATGAAGTGTCTCGGGTATGAAATGTCCAGCTTCCATTACTAATAGTGGGGCTCTCCACACGGGCTAATCAATCTGTACTTCGCACATCCAGATGCATCTAGATTAAACTGGACTTCAGCAAACGTCAATACGCGCAATGACAGTAAAGTCAGATTGACGCGCGTGTGAACACAATCTGCACTTCGGAAATGTACATTCATCTAGATGCATCTAGATTTGATGCTTCCGTGTGGAGAGCCCCAATATTCCATCCAGAATGTGGACATGCATAATTTTTTTGTTCTTCACTATTTGTCAGTTCCTATGATAATAGCTGCTTAAAGAAGCATGGTCCGATTGCCTCAACTTTTTTTTCAAACTTTTTGAAATTGTGGTACCAAAATGTTGCAAATTTTTTTCTCATAACCCATGTAAAATTCCACGGCTGAGTAACATATAGACGGCTCTGAAATACAAAATTGCCCATAAAATCAAAACGGTTTGACGGATTCAGCTGAAATTTAAAACTCGAATCTCTTGCGTGGTCTTCTTTCATATGACATTGAAAACTAAATTTTGAAAAATTGGACCAAGTCCTTTAAGTGCTCGGTCACACATCATGGTATAGAGCCCAAACATACAACGTACACTGTTTTAGTAATTGATATACATGAATGTCAGTTACTGAAACTGTGTACGTTATTCATACATTTGAGCACTATCAGTGGTGTGTGACCGAGACCTAAAGAAATATTTTGGTTTGAAATGAAACTTTACCAAAATTTCAAGAAATTTCCTTAAATCTGGCCTCTCTTGTGTTATTTGTTTTGCCACTAAACAATCTATGTATGGTACAATTTTTTTAAATAAATAAAGCAAATATATCAAGCAAAACTTTGTATTCCAATATTTGTATTTAATACAAAATTATCTTGTGTGTTGATCATCAGCACAATTTATATAAGCAATAAATTCATCCACCAATGGTGGTATTTTATACATGAAATCATATGCTTTTGATACTTTTAATTGTATTCATAAAACATGATTAAGGGCTGGTACATACTTTTTTATGAGCATCCAAATAATATTACTGAATAACAAATACTAGTTGGACCAAATATTTGGTAGCTTATAAAATAGCATGTCTGGGCCCTTACCTTCAACCATGAAGCTTTCATGTGTAGCACAATAGAACGTGTCTCAGGGCAACACAAAAACCGAAGGATAATGCCAACTTTGGTCCGGACTTTGGTACCCTGAATTCATATTCATATTCATATTCTTTATTCCATAAAAACTACGTCAAAAATATAACAGCAACACAAAAAACTGACTTTATGGAGGAAAGAACTGGAAGGCCAGTAAGGCCTGAAATAGTTCTTCCCTGATAAGCAAAAAAAAAAATCATAAGTTTCAGACAAATGCATAATATGCTGACAAACAATTAACTACCTGACAACACACTCATTCAAATTTTCTTTCAATAGAATAAAGCATAGAGTTTTTGAAATTGGAAATGGATTTCATTCTGCCCTTGGATAATTTCAACACAATAGGCTGAATTCATAAATGTAGTAATTGCTATATAGAAACCAAAAGACATTTAGCAGAGTCCATAGACTAGAAAAAGATATAGCAATTGCTTAAAACATATTCACATCCTTCTGCTTTGGCTAACACCTTTTGCTTGTCTGGATCAACTATTTCTTAAGAGATTGAATACCAGAGAGTAACACTGACCCAAGTCCACTATTACAGTGTACTTGGGTCACTGTTCCTTTCTGGTATTCAATTGCCCACTCAGACAAACAAAAGCCATCATGCACCAATAGCCAAACTAGCCTTCACTTACAAAAGTGATTACCAGTGTTGCTTTTTCTACATGGTGGTAGTTTTGAGGCACAAATATTTTGTTAAGTAATGTACATCTTCTATTCTATGTCAAATCAAAAGTTTTTGGCAGGTATCAAGGATTATATTGGCAATAATAACCCATCTCTTAAACACTTTAGTATGTTTTTTAAAACTGTACAAATAAATGTAGGCCTATTAGCAATGATAGCAGTCAAGTTAGCTCAATCAGGAAATACGCTCGCTTGCGGTGCAGAAGGTCCTGAGTTCGAACCCCGCTGGTGCCAAAAGTTGAGTGTGCTTGAAATTCCCTTGGACAAGGAACTGCTAATAGTCTCATGGAAACCCGTACAAAACTCGGGGAGCTGATCCGGGCAGCAATGGTGCGTATGTGGGCTGATCAAAGTTCAGCGCCTTAGAGGTTGCCACAGAACCCGAAATGATGCTTGGTGTGTAATGGAGCTTACTTGGGCCACAGTGGTCAGCGAACACCTGTAAAGGGATCTTACCAAAATGCTAGCAATTTCTACAGGTCATGAGCAAAGGTCAGTTTTATGAATACAATTGTAAGCAATTACTAATCAGTTCAGCATTTACTTGAGAGAAACTAGCAGAAGCATTTTGTTACGTTGTGTGAACTTTTTATGGTAGTTTTTGCTACTTTCATGGATAGAAATGTTGGTTAAAGCTACAGAATAGCAGTTGCTACTTGTATGAATTCGGCATTGGATCAATCGAACTTCAGTGGAAACGCATTATAATGAAATCTGATATAAAAAAGTCCTGTTATGAAGAAATATTTTTACTGTCCCACTATACCATTTTCTTTTGTTATTATTTTATTGCTTTTAAAACCCTGATATAACAAAATTTGTTGATATAAAGAAGAAATTTGTCTGCCCCTGCAACTTTGCTACATTGAGTATCCACTGTCTGTAATTTATAATTAGTTCTAGCACAACCCAACATGTTGGTATCTTCCATTAGTGTATTTTTTTTTTAATTCTCATAATATTTTTCTCAGCCATCTATAAGAACTTCAATAGAACCTCTTAAATTAAATTTACAAATAAGAGTGGTTCAAAGACACAACATTGGTTGGTGGGCCAGATTTGGCTCATGAGCTGCTTATTATGAATCCTGCCACTACTTATTCTAACATGGCGTGAATGTGTCAAATACGTCAAGATGGTTTGAAATCTATCATGCTAAACGTTACCTTACATCAGTATATAACTAATATTCATGATTTTTCTGCATTTTTGTGGAATCTATTGCTCCCTTTCGTAAACTGGAGGGTATGGGGTACTTTGGTCTCAGAAAAATAAAACCCAATGACCTCCAGTGAACCTCCCTTACAACAGAATCCAAAAAGATCCTTCATGATCACTAAACATTTGCATAATGAGGGCACAAGATTTGAGCCAATGCATAAAATACAATTTTTATGATTGACTGGTACTGGCTTTTTGGTTTAGTCTTCATTTTACCACATGGCAAGTCTTGATATGGAATCTAGAAACATAAACTAGTGTTGGTACATACAATTGAATTTCACAGATAGGATCCAAGTTTATTGGTGATAGATGTGGTTTTGGTTGTCCTGCACCGATCCATAGCTGTGAAAAAAGCACAGGCTGAGTGACTGATGCAGTCAAATTCTTCAAAAAATATAGCGTTGTGTAAAGTCTCAAGTTCACTGGTGATAGATGTAGTTGTGGTGTCAAAGACCAATTTGTGGATGCAGTCAATTGTTTGGGAGATGCAGTGTTGTCTTTAGCCCCTCATTGTTATATCATGGTGTGAAATCCAAGTTCATTTGTGATAGATGGATACAGTGTTGTAGACTAATCTGCAGCTGTGCTGGACCACGGTCGCCTTGTAACAGAACCCTCAACCTGACGCAGTCAATTTCTTTGCCAAATACAACATTGTCTTCAGCCCTCAATCATGGTGTGAAATCCAAGTTCATTGGTGACAGATGTGGTTTTGGTGTCGTAGCCCAATCTGTAGCTGTACTAGACAATGGTGGCCGTGTGACCGAACCCATATCGGATGCCGGCAATTCTTTGGGAGACGTTGCGTCATCTTTAGCTCTCAACTGTGATATCTGTGCTTGCAGTGCTTTACCTTCTTCTTTAGTCTGCAATGGTATGAAATAAAAATGAAATGATAAGACACAACAGTTACAGTGTGTGCAATTTATATTCCATCCAAATTTTAGGGTTTGGGCTACGGGTTATTGTAATGTTTAGGGCTAGGTCTAAGGGTTATTGTCAGGTTTTTGGTGGGACTTTTAAGGCTGTATGTTTGAATCATGTTCGCTCCGAGTGACATTCTTTTACAACTTCAATCCCTAGAATATTACTTAGTCTTGGTTAGTGCTGAACTTCATCTTCAAAATAAGCTCCTGATAATCGCATCTAGAACATTGAAACAATCCAGCTTCTATGGATCAAGTCTGTACACCTAATTCAAAATATAAATCACCTGATACGGCTCATGAAGTCAAAATACACCACACCCTAAATTTAGATTTTGTGCAACTTTTCCCAAATTTACACCCTTGGTCCCAGAGATCACATTGATCAGAATCATCTCTCCACTTTAAGATATCTCAGTGTTGAGAACAGAGTTAAGTTTCTGAAATTATGTCACGTGTACAAAATCAATAACAATATGTGTGCTGCTTACATGCATGACAATTTTTGTTATGTGTCCAATATCCGTAAGTACAACACAAGAGGTAGTGCAAACAACAACTTCCATGTTCCCAAGATCAAAAGTCATGCTGGTTCTACCTTCTATTTTAGTGCAATAAAGGAGTGGAATTCCCTCCCCCAAAATCTGAAGCATTGCAATGATATTTCAGGATTCGAAAGTGCAGTTACATGGGTACCCAGGTCTCAAGTAAATGATCCCATGAGGTCCAAGTTTTTTTTATCACCTGTTGTATTTTTTTTGTGTTTGTTTAATTTATCTTTCAGTCCTGTTTGCGTTTGCCTTAATTTCTTCTGCAACTCCTTGGACCTCATTGGAAATAAGCCTAAAACATGGCTTAATGAGTTATCCTGTAATTTTATTCAACTGTATCTTATATTTTTGAATGTTTTCAAAAGTCAATTTGAATGTATCATGTATCATATTACTGTATATAAATTATCATTATGTATATTAATTGTCAAGTTGAATAGAACCAAACAAAATCAATCAATCAATCAATCAATCTATCACCCTAAATTGGGATCTCACAAATACTGTTTTCACACTAGGATTTGAAAAAGTACCATATTTCTTGAAAATAGACTAAACAGCATCACCTGATTCACCCTTTAATCTTCAAAACAACTCTAATTCACCTTTTTCTTGGTCGGCGTACGCCTGCTTACAACATGTATACTTAAATGCCCCCAGGATTTGAATAAAGACTGAACAATTACAATACTTTATAATAGATTACGTTGTTGAATTCTATGCTATGTGAATACATCATGTGGTTATCAGGACTACTATACTATCTCTCAAAGTTGTTTTTCCTTTCAAATCGGGTCATGTACGCCACTCTTAACGCGCGCGCCAACAGCGAGAGCGTAAACAATCAAAATCAACAAATCACGCTCTGCAAATACGCGCGTAAATAAGTGCATCAGTACGCAGAAGACCTTAACAACAAGCGTCGGAAAGAAAAACCCAGCGAACGAAGAAAAACAACTCTGAGATCAACTATACATGGAATTCAGGATCCGGAATTCATACTGTTAAATATCTCCAGCACATACCTCGTCAAATTCACAGCATTTCCTGGCGTAGTCACTGGCCATCTCTAGATTACTGTTCTTCATATGATATTGAGCTAAAAATTTATACGCCATGCACAGTTCCTCTGTATCCCCAGTCTAAAATTAACAGAACAAGACACAAATAAGAAAACAAAATACTTAGAGAATAAAAGATAAGATTTATTGTTTTGCCTGTCATCTATTGTCTCATAATGGGTAGGCGTACATTATTTTGAGTAATGGGTGCTCCCTTGGCCAAACTTTTGAGACATTTTAAGATCAAGAATGAACTTCAATGAAGTCAAGTATTTGCCAAAAACAATAGACATCATTATTGGAAAAACGTACACCCCTATTCAAACATAAAACATTCCCAATTCAAGTAAAGAATTGAGCGTCAGATGTGTGCATACATCTACACCGTGCCGCAATTTTCAACGCGCGGGTCCACTACATGTAACGCTCTGTCATATATTGTCTCATAATGGATAGCCAATTATTCCTTATAAGGAAGTGAATTCACATTCATTGACTAAGAATGATATTTATATAAGTCTATACCCTGTTACCTCGATCATAAGAACATGTTACCTTGATCATAAGAACATATTCAAATCCAGACATGGCAAACAAGTACTGTTTTGGAAACACAGAATATGAAAGTACTTGCTTATCTAGTGAATAAAATATAACAAGTTAACAGGAGGACCATTGCAATTTTTCACCACATCAATATTTGAAGCGGAGCTCAGGGGGTTCTTATGATCAAGATTACAGGGTATAGAATTTATTGTTGCAAAGCTCCAGAGCACATTTATTTATATCTACTTGTTTTTATTGTGCATGATTTTTTTTGGAAATTCCGAAAATTATTTTTCCTTCCCTTTTTTCAACAAATATCATACAAAACCAACTTCTGTTTGTTTTTCAAATCTTTCAACTTGAAACACTTACTCAAGATTGTTACAGAACAGCTATTGCTTAGGCTTGGCATCCAAAGACATTCGCTCGCCTGAGTGACATTTGCTCACCCTACCAAGAAAACTTTGCTCCAACAGGAAGCGACATTCGCTTAACAAATTTCACGACATTCGCTACACTTCTGATTGAATTGAAGCAAAGATTGCTCCAAATATTCTTGGGTTTGTTTATTCAATAATCATAGCACTACAACATGCGCGAGTGACATTCACTTTCATCGATTGAAACAATGTTCGCGCAATGAAAACAACATTCGCTCTCCGTTTTAGCGAATAAGTCAGAGCGAATATCAAGCGCGAGTGTCACTCGGCCAAGAGAATGTCTTTGGACGCCAAAACTTATGGTGTGCAGCTGCAGCAGAAGACCAGTCACCAAAACGCTTGATCCTGTTTGATGCAAACGTTTTCAAGACAATAAGGTTGAGATTTCACACTTGGAACCACCAAAGCACCCACTCTGTAACCATCTCCAAACTTACTTGAGTTTGATTTTTGAACATTTTCTCTGAAATAACCCATCAAAATTTAATGTCCTTATATTGCTCTGGGTCAGGGTGACGCAACACAAATTCAGTGAACAATATTTGAAAGCATTAGAAATCCCTTAGGGAAAAATACTTTCAAAAAAAGGAAAGAGGAAAGGGCGTTAATTAAAATGTACATTTTCATCACCCAAAGTGTACAACTTTGTTACGTAATTTTATAAAAACTTAACCACTTCCTGTTATATGGTAGCAATCAGGTCACAATAACTCTGAAGTAGTGAAAATATTTGCTTCATTTCCAGAATCTCAACCTCATTTATTAACTTCAAGCATAATTATGCTGTTACAAGTATGGTAAGCTTGATAACGTAAGGGAAGGGGTTGTTGTAACAATCTTTTGCTGTTTTTTCTGCAAAATGAGCTTTACTGTACATGAATAAATTATATTCTTGATGCCACAAAGCAGAACAGGACTCTTAAGTTATTAGACCTTGTGGAAATATTCTTCTATGACATTACACACATCTAGTGTTGATTAAAGTTAGATTTGGTATATGTTAAACACATTTTTTCAGTGCATTAGGATAATAATATTCTCTCATTTTGTAAATGTTGTATTCTGACACCTACACTTTGAAATTTATCCGAAATGAAACATGTGAATAAAATATCAAATTTTGATCAGATAGCCAAATTTCACTTCTGACTTTGCATCTAATTGTTGATGCCACAAACTTACCCCCATGGCTTCTGCTTGTTCAACATATTTTGTATAGAAAGAGGCTGCCTTTTCCACCTCACTCAAGCTTTCATGGAGTCTACAAACAAAAAGAAATATATAGAAAGTTATAAATTTTAACAATATGTGACCCACCTTGTCAAAATGTTGGGGCCTAGCAAGTTTTGAGATACAGACAAATTTCTATATTTTCTAGGTCACAAGATTGTACCTTTTGATGTGGCGAGTCACATATTGATAAGTCAACCTTACTTTTACAAAATAGCATGACAGATTAGCTGTTAAATACTTTTGGTTTAGTATAATTCCATATATCTTATTACCTCTCTTATATGTTTAGGGGTCACTTCAAAACTCAACCGGCAGTTTCCTGCCGGTTCTGGGTGGTTTCAACCGCAATAAACAATAGCCAACTGCCCAGAACCGGTAGACAACCGCCGGTTGAGTTTTGAAGCTGCCCCTTAAGAAATTCTCAACTCTAATTATCAGTACTGCTAATTATGACCTAAAGGCAAAAGAGAAAATCATTAAAATAGCCCGAGTCCAAATAAGTCATAGACTGGACTAAGGTCATGAATGAGTACAAAACTGCTGTCCAAGCAGTGACTACCAAGTAGCTTGGTATATCTGGACCTGGATTGGGTGCAAAAAGGTCCTGGGTTTGAATCCGGGAAGAAAACAACTCATTTTGACACATAGATTTACAAAGAGATAAAATGAATAAATAAATACAATATATTAAATGAATACAAATTAATTTTGATAATATCTCCTGAATATAAACTTGTTTTGTATCATTTAATATGTTATTCTAACATGGCGTGAATGTGTCAAATACGTCAAGATGGTTTGAAATCTATCATGCTAAACGTTACCTTACATCAGTATATAACTAATATTC
>JXSR01S028844.1:41034-58210 GCA_000969725.1 Ophiothrix spiculata
GAACCACGGAGCAATTAGAGTAAAGTTTCTTGCCCAAGGAAACAAGGAGACGTAAACCGCCTGGCCTGGCCCGGGGCTCGAACCCGCAACCTCTGTATTACGAGACCCGTGCTCTACCCGCTCGGTCACGCTCTCCTCTCTAAAATATTCTGGTGTTGAGTCCCAGAAAGCTTGTCCTATATAACATATACATAACTGCAAGTTTCTTTTAAAGTTATTTTTGTTACTGTTGGTATTAAGATTAGTGCTGTAACCGATTGTCACAATAATTTACTAAATTTTTGACATGTCGATACTAGGTTAGGCCTGGGACTAAAACCCGGGTACCCGCCAGTCATGAGATTACCGGGGTACAAAATCTGCCAACTGATTACCCAAACTAGACAATTAAATCATAGAATTTTGAACAAAAAATTTACTGTTCAACAACTTATGATAAAATCATCATCTGATCGAAGTAACCATGATAAATCATGACCACACTCGGCGAAAAATCAAACTTTTTGGTGTAATTGAGACATCACATGGTCGTAATAGACCCGTTCTAACAATGTAAATGCTCAATTATCAATATGATCGAGTACCCAACTGAAAAAAAAGTTGGGTACCCGGGTAGCAAATTACCCAAAAAGTCCCAGGCCTAGTCGATACACAAAATGGTAGTATTGATACTAAACATGTTAAAACTGAGGAAAACATATAGACTACATGCTTGATGTAGAGAAAGAGTCGTCTCCCACTTGTCTTAAACGAGGGCGTGAAGTTGTACATTCAATCTGAGTAAGTGTTCACAATCATCCGATTCGTCCATCGTTTATTATGAAAAGCTCCTTAGAGAAACACACATGGTTGCCCCTAGGCCAGGAATTATATCCCGAAGTGTGAATCTCTGTGGTTGAAGTATAGGTATGCATATAAAGTGGTGACTGCATTGTCAAAAGTATGTTTCAACTGAGGTTGCTATTATAATATGAACTCGATATTTCCCCACATCTTTTAATAATAAAGGCATGATCAAATTGCGAATTTGTCGATTTTCATACCGTACTAAAGGTTTTTCTTTATACTATGCATGAAGCATGTAGTTTTTGCTATCAAGCTTGCACTTGTTACTTGTAACTTAAGCCTGTATATCAAACTGTGTGATGATCTATGTTATTGATATGTCAGATGTTTGTATTTTGACATATCGATGCACAAAAAGCCTATAAATTACAGCACTGATCAAAATATAAATAAAAAATACTGGTTCTCGGAACCACAGGATCCCCCTGGCCTACGCGATCAGAAAAATGGAAAGTTTAGGGAAATTTAGCATCATATGACCTTTGACCTTCAGATGTGACCTTTGACCTCATCAACATATGAGGATTCTTATATTATATCCACAAACTAAGTTTGGTTCCAATCAGACTTCAACTTCTCAAATAAGGCCAAATTGACATTTTCAGCCTATTTTACAACTTGACCTCAAATGACCTTTGACCCTAGTATGTGACCTTTGACCTCATCAACATATTAGGATTCTTATATTACATCCACAAACCCAAGTTTGGTTCGGACTTCAACTTTTCAAATTAGGTCAAATTGACATTTTCAGCCTATTTTACAACTTGACCTCAAATGACCTTTGACCTTGGTATGTGACCTTTGACCTCACCCACAAATGCTGGTTCCCATGAAGCACCCATGACACAAGTTTGGTTGAAATGTATCGAAGTATGCAGAAGTTAGAGGCAAAATTAGGCCAAATTGACATTTTCAGCCTATTTTACAACTTGACCTCAAATTACCTTTGACCTTGGTATGTGACCTTTGACCTCACCCACAAATGCAGGTTCCCATGAAGCACCCATGACCCAAGTTTGGTTGAAATCTATCGAAGTATGCAGAAGTTAGAGGCAAAATTAGGTCAAATTGACATTTTCAGCCTATTTTACAACTTGACCTCAAATGACCTTTGACCTTAGTATGTGACCTTTGACCTCACCCACAAATGCTGGGTTCCCATGAAGCACCCATGACCCAAGTTTGGTTGAAATCTATCGAAGTATGCAGAAGTTAGAGGCAAATGTCAACTCTTTTCACGACAACAACAACGCCGCCGCCGCCAACAACGCCGACGCAGACATCCACTACTATGCCATAATCCCCCTTCTACTTCAAGCCAGGGGGATAAAAACTAACTGACATATAAGATCAAGAGAATCTACCATTTTATTAAGGAAGCACTTCAAAACTAAACCAGCATTCGCCAGGAACCTGGTTCTGGTTGAGATTTGCTACGGAGCAGTCCTTAATACTAACCTGAGTTGCTGAGCTTGTCTGTAATAGTACAAGCAATAAAATGGCATGCGTAATAATTCGTAGGTTTGACCAAGTCCATACCAGGCACGGAAATCTCGCTTGTTCACCTCTGAAAATCAATTACCAAATGTTTCAAATTAACAAAAGCTGTATTCTGTCGGAGGCAGTTGTTGAATTTGGCGTACTCAGTCCTTGTTACTGGAGTGAAACTTACTGTGCGATGTCTATGGAGTGAACCAATATTTCCAAAATATTTTATGTTTCCGCTATGATTTATTAAATTTTTCTCACAATAAAGTTGAAGGACACATTTATGCACAACATATCAAAGAAAGGGATTGATGCAATATATAATTTAGCTGAAAATGTAAATTTTGTATATTTTTTCATTGACCTCCAATGCAATGTTTCACGCCAGGGAGTAACATGGAACAGCCTTAATTGACCAATCAGAGGACAGGATTCTAGTCTGTGACATCAGTGCGTCCAACAGAATAGTGTTTATGATCATTATTTTGTTGACTCTTTAAAACACATAAGAGGAACATATAAACTATTTAGTGCATCAAATTGTCAATAATTACAAGCCATCATATACTCACCGTCAAGGTGTGAGTGACCTCTTTTGAAAAAAGAAGTACTTTGTACAAAAACAACGAAAAACACTGAAAATGCTAAAAATGGGCTGAAAATGAAAGAAGCTAAAATTTGGCCTTAAATAAATCATCAATTCAGTTTTTAAACTGAATTGATGATTTATTTATTTATCAAGCTTTACAAAGTTACTTTGTCATGTCATCCATGGGGCTTAAACAGGTATTCAAGGCTTCTTGAGTTCCACCAAAATCAACTTCCAGTACAGTAATTTAGTCAAAAATCTGCTTTGCATGAACCATAAGCAAAACTGAACACAAAGATGAGTGCATATTTCAAAAATGTGTGCATTATGACATTGTGCGATGCATCAGCTGCAAGAAAACAAACAATCCCTGTTTGATCCCCAGTCTGACTGAGTCTGGTATATCCCTTCTATTCCATTGGTACTACCAAAAATTCCATTCTGGCAGCTGACTGCTGACATTGTATATCAACATTTGAATTGGAATGAACTGGATTGAAATTACACAATTTTTCATTTTTAGGACACAATTATCTATGAAATCACTCCCTACCTATGGCTTGCCTGTAAGCTTCAATAGCAGCTGGTGTGTTCTTCATTTCCATATACTCATGACCCATTAGAGTCCAAGCTGATAGATAATGTGGATTCAACTTTACCGCTCGCTGGAAATATAACACTGCTTTCTCATGTTGAGCACGCAGAGAGTAATAATTGCCTGAAAAAATTGGTAAAACAAATATTTTGATTTTTAACAAGAGTGGTGCTCTGGCAAAATATTTTATTTCTCTATAATCTCAGCTTTCGAATGATATGTAATATGTCATACCTTCTTTCTACAATCTTCACTTACAGATCGAAATACCAGGCAGTCCACTCAAAATCTGACAGTAAAAAACTGTCACAAAACGATTTTAAAGTTACTGACTACAATAGTGTATGGTAGCAAAACGCGATCAATTACCCGTGAATAATCGTACTTCCCGGCATAATTGACCTTCAAAACGCGAGGTATAGATTAACACTTATGTATTAATGCGTTTTATGTCAAAAATCGAAATTTGATATTTTCATCAAATTTTTACTTTACCAGCCATTTATTCAAAATCTTCAATTGCGACTTTCCGCTTATTTTGCCAGAGCACCACTCATTTATAGAGGATTTAGTCTTACTTTGATTTTATTGGTCATATCCACCAGCACCACGGATATGAAAATGAGATTCCAACACCATTTTATTTTAATCACCATGCAGACCAATTCGAGGGTATTCCAATGGTTACTGAGAATTTTCTAGGCTGCTTCAGAATTTAGACATGGGACATAACAAATATTGGCTCAAGGAATACTGTGTCTTAAACCTGTAGGCGGTGGGGGAGGGATGGGGGTGGTGGTGGGGGGTATACGTCATGCTACTGTTGATAAACCCCCTCTTTTTCATTTTTTCTCTCTCACCCAATGACCCCCTTTTCCACTGAGCTGTCACCCCAACCCAAAATTGTTAAATTTTGACCAAAAACAGCTGATTTTACATAAAATATTATAACAAATCTTCCAAAATGCAAATTTAAGGTCGGTCAGGCCTGTAAAATGGGTTTTTCCCCCTTCGCTTAACCGTTGAGTTATTTTTTTTGCTCTCCATATTGCCATACCTATAACAGAGTCTAAAGCTTACCTATAACACAACATGTCTCCACCCTGTACTTATCAACATCGCATACATGGTGCGCCAAGTGGCTCATCTCCGCTTTCATTTCCTAAATAGAGAAGGAGTAAACATTGCACAACAGATGCTAACATTTAATTCCACATAAGTACTTAGGATTATGCCTCTTACCAAAATGTTCATTCCAAAAAAAATATTTGCCTTCACAATCATGAATATAACCCTATAAACCCGACGAGCCGGTATACCGGCTCACATGTACCGTATGTCTGATGAGCTGGTTTACCGGCTTTTAGGTCAAGTGTCAGAAATGTGCCTGTCAATCAACATGGGTTTTCACAATTTTCAATGGGTTTATTTACATCGGAAGACATCAATGAAGCTTTGAACCCATGGTTGATGGGTCATTTAGCATTTAATTACTCGACATAGGTAAAAAAATTCTTAAAAATTTTCGTAAATTTGATTGCAATTTTCAACAAATGTGGCTTCACCCATAGACTACAACATAAATGTCAGATATGTTAGTCGACATGAATAGTATTCTTTTCTTAATGCTGATTAGTGGAACAATTCACGTTACTGTAAAATGAAAAAGTAAAGCATGTGAAATCAAAATCAAAGTTTAAAGCCTGTATTGTGTTTTTCAACTTTCAGGTTGGACCTGGTAAGCGGTACAGATACACGTAGAATGGCCAGGGTTCAAAGAGTTAATCTTTTTCAGTTGTACATTATACAGTACATGTCGTCCAACTTTTAAGCTTGGTTTGACAGCTAATATCTGGAATACCGACCTAAAAAAGTTTCAAATGGCACAGAAAGTGAATAGGACATCTAGCAAGATAACCAAAAAAGAAAATTGGGTTTAAATTTGCAAGTTAACCGCAAGGGGGAATTTTGCCCCTGGGGAAAAAAAAAAGCGGCTGCCATACTGGCAAGAGCTAACTAGTATTTCAGACAATGAAATGTGCATACAGAAATAATTTCATTAAATATTTGACCAACAAGGGCTAAAAAACAAAATACACATTTTCAATAACTATAAACATTTGTTTGTCACAATCTTCACCATATTACACAGGAATATATTTCACCAACGTAATCTATAATGCCCTTAAAAACAAGCCGATTCCAAGGAATTTATACAGGAAAATCTGCACACATTGTCACCGCCATGTCATCTCTATCGGGTGGCGGTCATCTTAGATTGTTACTCATGGAGTTGGAGTTACTGTACCTCTGGCATTTTATGGCTACACATTCCACACTTTGAGACTCTTCAGAAAATGGAATTGTGATAAAATTGGTGTTCCTAAAGTTGTGTGAAGAAAACCTTTTCACTTTTACACGTCTTGTGCAAAGAGGTTAAAGTTCACAAGCAACTCATGTGATACTTGTGAGCTCGCGTGATTTGACAGTTCTATTGCTGTGTGACTTGATTATCGATTTGATTGGTTTGATGTTCACGCATGGTGCGATTTGGTCGCGCCCAGAAAGAAAAGGTTTATTTCACACTACTTTAGCTTAGAGCAAGCCACAATGCTGCTTGAGATGTACACAATATCATACTTATCAAGTCTCCCGATTTTGTCGGGTTTCTACCGATTTTTGGTAGTGCTCCCGCCCTCCCGATCGGGTTTACATTAAAAGCCAAATCTCCCGATTTTTAAAAAAATCTACCGCGGTCTCCCGCTATCGTGAAAATTCGCTATAGTTTGCATTTTTGTATAGTTGTATTACACACCAAGAGCAAGGAAAGTAAGTCTATTAGCGTGGATGCGCCAAAATATTTCTATCATGTTTGCTATTATGGGAGCACACCAGTAAATAACTCCTCTACTCACTGGTGTGCGCCCTTACCTACACTTAAGAACGTTGTTGGAATGTCAGCTGATACGGTGATTTTTGAACTTAAGTTATCTTCAAGTGTTTTCGTGTTTTTGAATAGCCTGTGAAGTCCATAGAAAGTGATCTCATGCGAAATCTCCCGATTCAGAATTTTGAAATGTTGACAAGTATGCAATACAATCTGTGTCAATTGAAAATTTACACGATACGGTACAATTTCTCTGCTCTATGAGTGACAACAAACAGGTGGCAAGCCAAGGTTCCAACTTTTAAATTCCTTAATTGGTTCTTTTACCTTGACATAGAGCAAGTTGGAGTACACATCCATGTTTTCTAGTCGATATGGATCCACTTTCTGAAGCTGACCAAATAATTCCACAGCCCTGTCTACATCTGCAATAAAATTTGAAAATAAATAAAATTTGCTGTAACTTTCAAATGAAAATCCTTTTGCCTATGACATACATAATCATGTAAATTTGAAAAGACATCTCGCTAAATTATAAATTGAGTCGATCACAACCGAGGTCATGTTGTGAGTGCAAGAAAGTCACGTCTGCCATGGCTGCCATATGTTATTTATTTAACGTCTTGTTACAAGAATGCAAAAAATCTTAAAACTTGTTTCCTTTAGCAGTCAAGTTAGCTCAATCAGTAAGGCGCTTGCTTGTGGTGCAGAAGGTCCCGAGTTCGATCCCCGCTGGTGTCAAAAGTTGAGTGTGCTTGAAATTCCCTTGGACAAGGAACTGCTAATTGTCTCGTAGAAACCCGTACGAAACTCGGGGAGCTGATCCGGGCAGCGATGGTGCATATGTGGGCTGATCAAGGTTCAGCGCCCCTAGAGGTTGTCGCAGAACCTGAAATGATGCTTGGTGTGGAATGGAGCTTACCTGGGCCACAGTGGTCAGCGAACACCTGTAAAGTGTGCAGAGGCCGAGTGGAATTACAAATCTGGGAGGCATAGCGCACTATAAATCCCCAGTATTTTATTTATTCCTTTATGTCAGTGGGTCTTGAAATGGTTCCACCTGAAGAACTATTGTAATCTCAGTTACTATAACAAGGCATGCCTCAGCAAAACCTTGCAATCTCAGTTCGGGAAAGGTAAAAATTCTTTTACGACGGTTCAATTTCCATAAAGGAATTCCTTTACTGTACAAGGCATGAGAATGGGTCACTGTAAAAAACCCTGAAAAGTTACGACAAAACGCGAGCGAAGGGAGCGTAGCGACCGGTGCTTGCGCCTCACAGCGTGGGGTCCAGGGGCCCGCTTAAAAGGGCCCTGGTGGGGGTCGAGGGGGCGAAGTGTGCAGTAAAGGAATTTATAATGCCAACTTTAAATCAATTTTTGGAGCAACCTTTGAAAATCAGAGAACATTTTAAAGCAATTTCATATTGAATGAAACCTATTCTAAAAATTTAATATTGAAATTTCTTGTCTGCCAAAATTTGTCTAGGTTTTTTTTTTTTAAATTGCAAAAAATTTTGGCAGATAGAATTCAAAATTTTGTAGCTAAATTTTTAGAATAGGTCCTGATTTTTACAGTTTTTTTACACAAAGAAAATGGGACAATCCCGGGAAAATCGGAACTGTTGGCAAGCATGTACAGTATCAAATATTTGTGTGCAAATTTGTTTGGTCCTCCTTTATCCCCACTGAAATAAAACAAACATTATATCAAAAATCAACTGATGGACTATGAAATAAAACCATCAAACACTTTTTGCAAAAAGGGTTCAGTTATAAGTGTTTTCCTGAGACAAGGGGCAAATCTGTGGCAAGAACTACTGTCATCTTGCAACATACCTCTGACATTATGGTGAGCCACAGCAATTTGTGATATGATATATGTGCTGGTGCTGAACCCATTCTCACTCAGATTGGTGTACCTCTTCAAGGCCTCCTCATTCAGCTGTAACTCTAAGTATGTGTGTGCTATGAAGAACTCCTTCATCCAATGTTCGGGTAAAGTCAGTAAACTCAGCTACAACATAAAAGAAAATTTGTTTTTATAAGACAATGAAATAAATAATTGTGTAATTCTTTTCAGCGGATTGTCTGTCTTTTCTTTGTCAGTAACCAGTGTTGACAATTCCATCTAAGCTCTTCAGTATGAAAATGTGTTTTTTTCTGCTTTTCTTTGTCCTTTATTCTCTCAGCACTTATTCCTACCTTTTCTTTGTCACTACCCAGTGTTAACTATTCTAGTCAAGCTCCAGTGTGAAGGTACCTTTTTCTGCTTTTCTTTCCCACTTTTCCCTTCTCATTAGAGTTTTTTTATTTATACCTTTCCTTTATCAACATCCAGTGGTTATCGGTTTGACAACTTTACCCAAGCCTTCCAGTGTAAAGATGTCTTGTCTTGTCCTACTTTACTTCCCCTTTTCCCTTCGTCGTAGTGCCTCTTGTATACCTACCTTTTCCCTGTACATAACCAGCCTTGGCAATTTTACCCAAGTCTCCCACTGTAAAGGTGTCTTTTCCTGCTTTATTTCCCCCTTTTCCCTTCCTTGCAGCGCCTTGCATATCCCTACGTTACCTTTTCCTTGTCCGTAACCAGCGTTGACAACTCTACCCACGCTCCCCAGTGTAAAGGCGTTTTGTTGATGGCTTCGACAAGTACACCCTCAGCTTCTTTCATTAACTCTAACTTCTTTAATACCACTCCATATCTACAAATTTGATACATCAAAAACAATTTTTGTTACATAATAGAGCCGAAGCAATAAAATAAGTAAATAATAAGATGATAAACAAACATTTTGTCTTTCTAGTAAAATGGGACAAAATCAATGCGGTTGATGCGTTCAATACATCAGGTACAAAGGGGTTGAATGAATGTTACAGCTAATATATTTAAAGGTATTAGTCATGATCCATTTGGTTATGAAAACTTGAATCAATTAAGAAAGACCTTAAGGCTGGAAGGCTGGTGTCAACTATTAAATTTTTTGAACAGTTTTTGCTCTGTAACTGAGTAAAGAAAAATCCAATCCACATGAAAGTACACAATTCTAGAAGTGGAGTGACATGCTGAATACATGATGATGTTAACTTTTGACACAAACCTACGAATTTGGCCTTAGGGCTAAAATATGCATTTTGGCACCACTGGAAAGCCTAACTAAAATTTGCCAAAGTAAAATTTGGATCTAAAGTAATTTTTAGAATCTACAAACAAGTGTCCAGTTTTGGCTTTCTAATTTTTTTTTATTTATATCTTATTTTTTTGAAATATTGCAAAATAAATATCAAAGGTGGCCATTTTCCCACAAAAAATAAAAAACAGAATCCAAAATTTGAGAAAACCTAACCTGGACATCGATTTTCAGATTCTAAAAAGTAATTTAGTTCCAATTTTTACGAAAGCAAAATTCATTTTTAAGGGTTTTGTCAGCAGTGTTTCTATTTTCGTAAAGGTTGAGATTCCAAATGTACTTCTGTTGATTTAAAAGTGAACATTATTCTTTAGGAAGTTTAAATAAACTTAACACATGATCTGTTCACTAAAATATATTGTTAGTAACTTAGTTAAACTTTTAAGAATTTAATAATTTATTTATAGAAACACTATCACTGAATTTTGAGAAATTCAAAGCACAAACAATTGTATGTTTTACTATAAATGTTCAAGTTAAATAAGAGTGGTTAAATGGATATATAAGTTGTCAAAAATACTTTCTTAAAATGCAATTAAATCAGTAAGTGTTGAGGAAAGTTAAACTTCACTTTGGTGAGACTACTACTACTGGTTTGAAATGATGGTTGCAGTTTGTGTGCAGCAAAATTACTTACAAATATAAACAGTAGCCATCTAGCTCTGCATTCTCATGCTTCTTGCAAAGTTCTATTCTCAGTGCTTTGAGTGAGTCATTCATAATAGTCTTGTATTGAATGGGACCCATCAGGTCTGTGATTTCATCATATTTCTTCTTTTCCCCTGTCTTGAACAGAAAAACAGATACAATTATGACATAATATATCAAGCAAAAACAGCTTTAGAAGTTAATAGATCATTCCTAAATGATGAAGTGGTAGGAAGCCATGAAGTGGTAGGAAGCCATGGAGAAGAAACCATCACACAGACCTGATCTGGTGCAGATGGCTTAGGTCAAGGTAGGTCATAGTAACAAGGCTTGTTGTCAGGCACTGTCTTTTGAGGAGTAGTGAGAGTGATTACTCGCCATCACTCTCCTTAAATGAAGCTGAGGAGAGCTATTTATCACTCACCCACCATTGGCATAAACAATTGCAAGGCAGAATATGAATGATACAATTGCTTGCAAATTATGTCAAATCACTCTCCCACAGCTCCCCTTAAAATCTGGAGGAGAGTGATTTGTAGCTCGCCTGGCATTTTTCAAAAGGCAGTCCCTGTTGTTGTGATTGTTATTCTTTCTCTTGTTGTGAGTTATGAGTTTCCAACAACAAGGGGAACAAATGCCAATTATAGGAATAGTCTATACTCCCTCTGAGAAAGTTTCTCTACATATTCTCTATCACTTACAAGTTGGTACACTGAAATGTGTGACCATTAATTCTTTTATTCTTAAAGAAAATATTATGCTCTATATGAAACGATAGAAAAAAAAATAGATAAAAAAGCCGATCAATTCAGATCAAGATAAGTCTCACCAAAACTGTGCATACACATGCAGGCAGTATATTTTCAAACAATGAGATCTCTCTCCTGAGAAGGCTCCTCTTTCGTATTTCATCATATCAAAGTGGGACATACCATATGCAGGTAGCAGATAGCTTGCATGCACATTTTGTCAAGCTGGTACATTTCTCAGCTGAGAAGGCCACTCTATCGTATTCCCTCAGGTCAAAATAGAACTTACCAAATAGCGTGCATACACGTGCAGGAAGTAGGTTTTCAAACTTTTACATTTCTCTGCTGAGAAGGCTGCTCTATCGTATTCCCTCAGATCAAAGTAGGACTCACCAAATAACGTGCATACACGTGCAGGAAGTATGTTTTCAAACTTTTACATTTCTCTGCTGAGAAGGCTGCTCTATCATATTCCCTCAGATCAAAGTAGGACTTACGGGTGCATCAGACGCCCTCATGTCATACATATTTTTTCTACCTAGTCTTAGAATGTTCCATTTGGCTAGAAAACACGCTGTGTAAAGTTTGAAAAAAATTAGAGGGGGTCTAGGGGGACCACGGTGGCATTAAAGTCAAGGTATTGAAATTGCCTGCTTACATATGGCAGCCATTTATTATTACCTCCAGAATCCTCACTCAGAAACTCACAAAGGAATAGCTGCCATATGTGGTATTGCAAATAATGACTGAATGTTTCATTGGATATACATTACCTTGAATTGTCCAAAATGACCCCAGATGACCAAGGGTCACCTTTTTGAACACTGTTGAGATTTGACCTCAAATGACCTTTGACCTTAAACGACCTTGACCTGACCCCTTAGAAGACTCATGGTGCCAAAATGCTTTTATCAATAGTGATAATTAATGATCAATGAAAGCTCTTCAGATCGTTCATGCAGTTAACCTCAAGTAGGCAATTATTGGATTTCTAGCTCTTTTCAATGCCTAAACAACAAGATCATTATTCAGCTTGAAATGTTTTATCACTTGTGATAATAAATGAGAATTAGACCAGACAAAATGAATGACAGTGATTTTTCAAAGCATATGTCACTGAACTCAACCAAGCAGCAATTGTATTTTGTATTGAGTAATGCTATAGAAAACACAATAGCTGCCTTTTG
Source organism: Ophiothrix spiculata (assembly GCA_000969725.1). Lineage (NCBI taxonomy): Eukaryota > Metazoa > Echinodermata > Ophiuroidea > Amphilepidida > Ophiotrichidae > Ophiothrix > Ophiothrix spiculata. The sequence goes on from JXSR01S028844.1 coordinate 53,218, forward strand.
CATATTTCAAAACTAATGGCATGTATAAAAACTGCCACGTGGCCCCCCTAAACGAATTTCGTTTTTGATGAAATTTGGCACAGGTATTTTTATCAAGCATTGGAACAATTGTATACTAGGTAGAAGTTTACTAGAAGCTTTTTTAAAAACCATGGGGCGTTTGATGCACCCTAATACACGTGCAGGATGTATGTTTTCAAACTTTTACATTTCTCTGCTGAGAAGGCTGCTCTATCGTATTCCCTCAGATCAAAGTAGGACTTACCAAATAACGTGCATACACGTGCAGGAAGTATGTTTTCAGACTTTTACATTTCTCTGCCGAGAAGGCTGCTCTATCATATTCCCTCAGATCAAAGTAGGACTTGGCCAGTAGGTATCTGTCATATTCTTGCTGGAAATCCTTCACATGTAAAAATACATTAAAAAGAAATTATTCATAAAATATGATATTAAATTGTGAATACTGTTAAAATGCAGAACAGTTTCTTTAGACAAAAGCAAATTTTCAAACTTTTTGAGATTTTGGTATCAAAATATTGCTCATATTTTTCTCATAACCCATGTGAAATTTCACGGCTGAGTTATGTTCCATTTTGGAGATATATATGAAAATGTGTCTAATAATGGTAACCATAATTAATTACATACAGTAATGTATAGGAAGCTCTGAAATACAAAACTACCAATAAAATCAAAACCATTTGACTGATTAAGCTGAAATTTGAAATTAAGACCTTTTGAGTGGTCATCTTTCATATGACCATGAAAACTAAATTTTGGAAAATCGGACCAAGCTTGATGAGTGCATTTATTCATATACAGGGTTGTCACTAGCCAAAATTTAGTGCTGGCTAAAATTGACAAGAATTTCAATCAAAGTACTGAATCAAGTTGCAATAATGGTACTTTATGGCTGTTTTGATGTCAATTTGGCATTCTAGTGATCAAGTTAACCAAATTTATTCTCACTTGATTTTTAAGTTGCAAATATTCAGTTTCATTCTAAATTACCAAAATGATTCATATGTGTGTCAAACTTTCAGATGACACAATAAATCATGTGAATGCGAATGTGAAAATTTTGATTCTTCAGGTGATATTGAGATTTCAAGAGCCACTGACCCAAGACTGGACATTGCAACATTTATGAAAAATGGCAGCTATTGCACATACAACTTTCTTGCATCACCATGACAAAATGATCTTACCTCTGAGTCTTCATTTGGGACTGGTGTAGCTGGTCGAGTTGAGCTTAGAGCACAGGACAATTCAGCACACCTACAATTAAAAAAAAAAACAGTTTAGAAGGTAGAGGTCAGGTAGCTCTAATGGTTTTTTACATATGTCAGAAAATTAGATTTTTAGTATTCCACCTCCTGTAACTGCATTTAGAAAAAATCACAGCTTATCTAAACACCTTGTCAGGGCTTCAGGCACATCCTAAACCCTCCGAACATATCCACAATAACCCCGTCGGTACTTGTGGCCACACACGCTGCAACACAAGTAAATATGTCGCAAAGGACACTTACTTGCGTTTTGAAGACCACTATGACATGAAGGATAACAATTGTACTTGCACTTCCTCGAATGTAGTCTATTTCATTATTTGCAAATGTTGCACTTAATTATATATGGGCGAGACTAATCGTCGCCTCACCGACCGGTTCACAAACCACCTCAATTCTATCGGTAAATACCAAAGTGGCAGATTTGATGGCTATCCATTTTAACCCTCCAAATTTATGTCGTAAGAATGATATTTTGGTTACTGGAACCATTCAGATTAGAGGGTGTGACAAAGACAGAGCTTTGGCTGAGGAAAAACTTATTTTCAATCATGACACTTTACATCCTAAAGGGATAAATAATAGACACCACTTTTAAGACATAATTTCGCTTCTAAACTTTATGTTTCCACATTTCACAGTTTTTCTTGCAGTGGGTTTCAAGTAGATTACATGTATGTAGGTTATTTAGTTTTAGAATTTTTCTTGTACTGGCGTACCAGTATTCAATTACATGTGACCTTACCGAATGACACAATTTTGTTTATCTTGGTTTTGACATATTTCGCTGAGAACAAATCTTTTTCGTATGTGAAAATCCAGGTAGACTTTAAAATCGGGCATCACATATCTTTGTTTGTTTACACTGTTTGATCACTGAAGAACGTGTGTGTAAAGGAGAAAAACATCATGATCATCCAGATTAGATTTCATCTTCATTGAAAATGAATGAACATTCAAATTTTATGTTCGTATCTTTTCACTAAACCATGCTTACATCATGACTAAAATGTAATCAGCGTGTCTTTTTTTGTGGAATTATTTTAACGAAGTTGAAAGTAGCCATAAGGACAAAACTGTCAAAAGTGTGTTAAAATGTACAAAACCCTGCTAGCTCCATTGAAAATGCGTGTGTTGCAAGGCTGCTGACATTTGCACTGAACTCGTGCCTCATATACTATATGAGGCACTGACAGGGAATTCGGCAGCCTATACTTAATATTAGGGCTAGCGTTCCAAAATTTGTAATGCACCATACGGCCACATGCTACAATACGACTCCCAAACAAATTAGGGAGCGGTAGTTCCCTCGCCTTGCACCAATGAGGTCCCGGGTTCGAGTCCCACACCCGGCGCTTTATGTGCATTTGTTTTTCAGTCCATGCTCCCTTCCGCAGGTTTTTCTCCGGGTACTTGGTCTTCCTCCTGCATTAAAAAAATATCTTGGAGCCCTGTTGAAGATAAGCTTCCTCTAACTATCTTGGTACCAACAGGGGGTGTGATTGGGGTTTTGGGAAAAAATCCTGGCTCAGTGGAAAATCCTGAAAAAACAACATAAAATTGGTAGAAAATACCCTCTATCAAGCTGAAAACAAATAAAATTGCTGAAATTTTGAACAAAAAAGTCCTCAAATCTACACAAAAAATCCTGAAATCTGGAAAAATCCTGAAGAATCACATCCCTGTACCAAGTAACAAGTTGGGTTTCCTTGGCGAAAGCCTAAACAAGGTGTTTTTATTTTTTCATATAATTGTTATTTAAAAAAAAAACTTACTATTCACTTTGGTCATTTATTTCCACTAAAGGTGATATCTGCATGTGATTTTTCTTGTCTACAAATGCGTTCCGACCGATCAAATGATCGGCCCCAAGTGGGTTCCAGGGGCAACGACATGACAAAAAGTATGGAAAATCCACCAGCAAGGAATTTGATTGCCAGTTTTGTGGCTACAAACATAAGGGCTAAAAGGAAATTTGCCCTGCTTATGGTCAAAAGTGTAAAAATGTCAGCAAAAGAATCATTTTGCTAAAATGTGTTAATGGATTTAATAGAAGTAAAATGTGAAAATGTAAGTTCCACAAATTGTGTAAATGAAATGCCATGTTCAACTGATTACACAGAGCAAGGTGAACAGCAACCATTTAAAACTATAGGAGATTCACTGAAAGATATTCACAAAGAATTTAATGATGTCTTTGAGAAGCATGGTCACATGCCAGGTAAAATTCACCTACAGGTAAAAAAAGATGCTGAACCAAAAGTAATGCCACCAAGAAGAGTGTCACTTTGATCAGTCAAGCCTCATATAAAGAAAGAGCTTGATAGGCTTGAGGGATTTAAAATAATTGAGGAAGTTAACGAGCCCTCAGATTGGGTTACATCTTTACATTATGTAGTAGATGTGAAGTATGAATATTACTATGATACCTTCATGACTTGCTTCAATCTAGGATTCGGTAATCCCCGTAAGGACGTTTGCTCTCTTTGCGTCAAGATGAAGACAACAATCAAGATCACACAGGACAGAGATAAGCAGAGATATCTCGTCGCCCAGTTGCTTGTGCACAAAATGAGAGCAAAGAAATTCTACACCATATTGAGAGAGGAGCAGGATGACTCAGTGCTTACCATATGCTTTGACTTAATGCAAAACCAAGCATTACCCAAATCGCCTATTGGAGAAGCGTATTACGCTCGCCAGCTATGGCTCTATTTTCTCGACGTTGTCATCCAACAACCAGGTGAACAATCTAGAGACAATGTCTACTTCTACACATGGGGCGAACATGAACAAGGGAGAGGGGCAAATCAGGTAGCAAGTGCACTCTCACACTTCATAGACAACCGTTTTTCAGGTAAAGAAAACGGAGTAAAAAAAGTTTGGCTCTTCAGTGACTCTTGTATAGGTCAGAATAAGAACTTTACAGTCGTGACAGCTCTTAACATATTGGCAAAGAAGCACAACATTGTCTTTGAGCACGTGTTTCCGGTAAGAGGTCACTCATATATGCCCGCGGACAGAGCGTTTGGTAGAGTTGAGCTGATTTTAAGGAGGAAAGAGACTATTCTGCTCCCTGATGAATACTATCAAGCATTTGATCAGGTTGGCCATGTCATGCAGTACGGAACGGACTGGAAAGTATTGGACTTCAAGGAAGTTAAGTTTGTGACAAGGCAATACGTAAGCCTCCAAGCTTCATGATCACTGACACCAAGATCCTAGAGATCGCACCACCACCAACACAGCTCATTGTCAAAACCTTCTACAATGGTGCAGGGTCTTACCACACATTGCTCAAGCGAGGAAAAAACTGGAGTGCATGCAGGCCAACCGTACTTGATGACCCTAATTGTGTAAAACTTGCAAAGAAGCGTGGGGACTAGGTCGGAGTACATGTGATAGGTTGTTCCCGCGATCGCCACGCCAAGTTCTTGTCACTTGGGAAAATTGACCAGTCAAAACGATGGTCATGCGTCAGGCAGTGAGTGACCGTCAGCTGATTTAAATTTTGAATTACGCATACGCACGGACTGCATAATTCACAAGGCGGTAGACAGAGTATACGTCACCTTTGTTTTCGCTGTCAATCAAATCGATTGAGACACGGAATAATCGTCACAATCGATGTTTATTACAGCTCGCTCATGGATGATCGATTATGTAGACGGTAACGTCATGTGTTAATGATCAATAGTGTA